>CM075811.1:57395845-57467845 GCA_037975025.1 Excoecaria agallocha | reverse complement strand
TGTGACTAACGCGACGAAAGTGGAGGTGGTGGGTATCGT
Source organism: Excoecaria agallocha (assembly GCA_037975025.1). Lineage (NCBI taxonomy): Eukaryota > Viridiplantae > Streptophyta > Magnoliopsida > Malpighiales > Euphorbiaceae > Excoecaria > Excoecaria agallocha. The sequence continues at coordinate 57,467,806 of CM075811.1, read as the reverse complement.
GCCTAAAAGTCATGAACAAACTGCATGAGATTTTACTTTACTTCAATAATGGTATCCTACATATTGTCCATCATTCCATGCAAACTGTTCATACTTGCCTGCTGTGAATCAAATTGATTATTGACTTGATCTAGAAGTGTGGCTAACTAAGGTGGAACATAAGCTACAACTGGTTGTGTTTCTTCAACTTCTTGGTGGCCATCCTTGTGAGGCCCCTAACATGACCTTAATTGAAATTGCATGTTTTGTGTAGGAATTTTTTTGATTAAGATTAAATTAAAAAGAAAATTTCACATAAAGTATGGGACAAGTGATAAATTATTTAGTTATTATATTAATTGCATGAAAATAAAATTTAATATTATAGTTTAATATTAATCGAGGGTATAATTGGAGTATAAAGTATTAATTTGGGGTAAATTTTATAATTATGGCATTTTAGGGGACAATTGTGAATAGAAGAATAATTGAGAGGTTAATTTAAAAGAAATAATAAATGGAAGGGTTGATTTAAGAGAAGGAATAAATGTATAGGTCAATTAGTAACATGCATAAAGGAGAGAGGTAAAAGGGTGACATGTAAGTTTTTAAGGGACCAAAAAGGGGATTTTCCCTTGTTATTATAAAAGCTAATATTGTGAAGAGAGATGGTGTGTGGGACAGAAATTTTGAGTGAAGTTATAGAAATTAGTTCCTCTAAGGAACCTTTGAAGAAATCATTGCATGTTGCTTAATCAAGATCATTAGTATAAAATTATAAGGTAAATATTCTAACTTAATAATTAATCTCTTCTTTTTCATCTTCTCCTTCTTCTTCTTTGAATGATGATGGATTGAGTTGAATGTGGGAGTTGATGTTGAAATTGAATGAATAAATTGTTGATTTAAGGAGAAGAGGAGAGTAGAAAGACCAAAGGCAAAGGAGTGGCAAGAGATTGAAAGTGAAGGGAGATTTTGGCCAAGGTATGGGATGAGGGTCTTCCTAATTGTGTTTGGATGTTTTGGTAGAATCATGTAGTAAATGACTTGAATTTGGAGTAATTAAAGAGAGAATAATACTTAAGTAGTGTACATGCAAAGATGAGATGAAAACCTCTTGACCTAGTGTCTGAATTTTTAGCATAAGTTAAAATAGAAATCTATAATTATAACAATTAAAATTTCTAAAGTTATACAAGATATATACCTACAATATTATAGGAGTAACTTAGCCTTAATTCTGCCTCTAAATAATTTTTATGATTTATTAAATGTTAGGTGAAATGTTAATTTCGGTTCTAGAATAGTTTATGGTAAAATTGCGATATCTGTGTGTACAATGATCAGAATGACATGAGGTTAATTCCTAAAAAAATAGACTTTAAAACCTACAATTTATATGAAGAAAGCAAAGTCTAGTAACCCGTATAAAATTGCCTAATCTTTACTTGAAAACCAAAATTCTGTGTTGCCTACCCTAATGAATAGTCTTAGTAAATTCCATTTATCTTGAGTTTTAGAAATGATATTGCAAATATTTTTGATGTTTTAGAAACTAGAAACATAGGGGACCAAGTTGTAGACGACCATTTGGGAGGTTTAAAATGATGTTCAATTTGCTATAGAAAAACTATTTGCAGAATTTTTGTATGGCATTTATGGGAGGCACGGCCGAGATGATTTTGTCTCAGCTGTGCACACCTTCTGATCTTAGTTACAGCCATTAGACTCGGCTGTTTACATGATTTTTAGCCTCATCAAATATCAAAACTTACCCTAACATTTTGAAACCCATCTAAAGCATGTTAAAACATGTAATTAAACTTAAAATATGGCATTAATATGTGAGTTTAGAATATTTTAAAAAAATAAATAAGAGAGTATTATGTAATAGCAACACATGATATTAATTTAATGACTTATAAAAATAAAGTTGTAAAGATATGTTGTCACCATATATTGGAACTCTCATTGAAGTATATGAATATGTGAAAGTATGAAGTTATAAAATTATCATTAATCCTATATGTATGATAACATGATGGTGATATGATGTGTTGCCTAAAGATAGCATGTTCAGGTATAAGTTCATGATGAGATTTATGTTCAATTACTGGCACTCAAATTTCTACATGAATGTATGAATGCATGTTTTGTAAGGCCCCTAACATGACCCTAATTTAATTTGCATATTTTTGTGATTAAGTAAGGGGCTAAATTATCATGTTATTATGTTAATTGCATGAAAATAAGATAAAAGAATATAGTTTAATAGTAATTGAGGATGTAATTGAAGTAAAAGATATTAATTTGGGTTTAATTTGTATTTTTTTGGCATTTTAGTGGCCAATTTTGAAAGAATGAATAAATTGATAGGTTGATTTAAGAAAAATGAGTTAGTGGAGGGGTTAAAGTCTAACATGCATAAAGGTTTGTGGCATTTGTGTGACATGCAAGATTTTGAGGGAGTAAAAGGGAGATTTTGCCACTTATATAAATAGAAATAAGAAAGTGGAATGTAGAGGTGGCTGTGTGAGTGAAGGTGTTGGCAATTGAAGAGAGAAAACCAGAAAATAGATCATCTTCTTCTTCCTTCTTATTTCCATTGATTTATCTCAAACAATTTAAGGATGATGTTTGTTGATTAATCAAGAGTACAAGGTATTAAACGTAAGGTAATTAAAATGTTAATTGAACCCTTCATCATCATCTTCTTCTTGTTTCATTTTGACTGAGAAAATGTATACATGATGGAAATATATGATGATGATGATGGTATTTATGAAGGAGAAGAGGAAGGAAGGAAGAGCAAAGGAAAGGGTATTGATAGAGGTTGAAGACATTGGGTTTATCAGCCAAGGTATGGGAACTTGCATAAGTGTGTGTGTATGCTTGATGTGTTAGCATGAGAGATGTCTTTACTGCTTCTAGTACATGTTTTATATGTGAATCTCAAGCTTGGAAGTGGTTTGAAATGAAAAATACACGTTTGATTGAAAGATGTAAGAAATCTGTTTTAAGGATCATATGACCAGTCTGTAGTATTTTTGTTATATCTTGAGTTTCCATGACTCAAATTGAGAAATTCCAATTGGATATGAAACTAGACTCACAGATCTTCATTTCATATGAAGAACACGAAATCTGAATCAATTTTTATGATAGAGAAAATAGGCTTGAATCCGGGTCCTGCTTGCTGCCTTTGTTTTTGAGAGCAGTCTTCGGTTTTTAGGGTATATCTTGATATTAAGAGCTCTGATTGAGTTGATTTTTGATGTTTTGAAAACTAGAAAAATATATCTACAACTTTGTAGAAAGAATTGAGAACTGATTTTCATTGTCTGATAGTGAAAATTTGGATAGTTTCTCTGCTTGAAGCACATAGCCACGCATGTGTATATTTCTTTCTTACCCGTGGCCACGTGAGCCTTTTCTTTCCCTTGTGCGTGGCCACGTCTGGTTCCTCTTGTGAAAACACGTGACCACGTGTGTTTCTTTGGCATAAAACTTCATTCATTGCACGTGGCCACGTGAGTTTTTCTTCTTCTTTGCACATGGCCACGTGTGTGATTTTCTGAATGATCTATTAGTACTATTTTGCTTATAAGTTGAGCTAGAGACCTCGGAATTGAGTGATTCTTTTTGCGTATAAAAATAGACTTCCATACCTATATTTCACATGAAGAAATCTAAGCTTGAATCTATCTCTATGTACATGTAATCTATAGTTGAATCCGGACTAGTTTTCTAGACTACTCTATGTAACAGAAATTGCTAGTATGAACAGATTGTTGCTACACTTGATAATATGATTCTTAAATTGATTGAGACAGCTAATTGCTTATGTGATAGAAAGTTAAATGAATAAGGCATGTAATATGACTATCAATAAAGGAATTGTATGCATGCACATGCGTTCATTTGTGAATATGAATAAAGATTAGAAAGGAATTATCGAACCATACATGTAATTAATCTTGTGCATGATGGTCATATGCCAAATTGAGATAAACCTACACATGTAAATCTTATGACATGAAAGTGCACCTTTTGATATGCACTTGTGATATGAAAAAGAGAATAATAGCATGACCTTGGCATGTGTATATGCCATATGAAAACATGTTGATATTTTGTATAGCACATGACTTGAATGATGATAAAGGTATATATATATGTGTTGGAAACATGCTCATAAGAATAAATCGACTATATGAGAATGTACCCACAGGTATGTACATTTATGATTATGTATATGAGTATATGAGCATGTAATTGCCCTATGAGATAGAAGATGAATTAGCATGACTATGAACATGTGAAATGCTTAATGAGGGCATGATCAAGTTTATGATATGATGATTATATGTCATGCTTATATGATATGATGAAAATGATATAGTCATACAGATATAGATGAGCCAGATATATATCTTGGCATATGAAATGTGCATGTATCTGATTATGCACCAGAGAATTCACAGGTTGATAAGACTATGCATATGTGCAAACAGTATACTATGAATACAGTATTAAAATGTGAATTGAATACGAATATAGTTCTGCCTGCGATAGAGTTTTAGATGTGGATAGATAGGCGCCTATAGGGAAATTGCAGCTGCCATAGTTGGCCCATTTGGGTCCATAGTATATGATCCCGTTTGGATCATGATCGGCCCTGTTTGGGTATGCTTGACCGGTCCATAGTACAGTTGGCCCCGTTTGGGTCTATAGATTCGATATCTTCGGATATCCCTCATTTGATACCATTGTGTATCCATAGTTCCCGCATCCACTGATAAAGCTAAGGCAGGCTAAACGTTATTCATAGTAATGATCAAAAGTAAACAGTTAAAGTTATTTTGGCTAAAGATTGATATGTGGCTTATATTGTTGGTTTACCACAGGAATTATGCTTCAATTGAATATGTTCACATGGAATATTGCCATCTATATGAATTATGAAAAAGAAATATGTGTTTCTCTCTCTTGGGTACAATGCTTATGTACATGAGAATATGCTTATGCTTTAAAGTATATGTTATTGTCACTATGTTATGTTGGACATGTTGATTATAGTATATGAACATATTGTATATGTATGTTCTGATGGCCTTGTGTATGGCCATCCATCTGTAGATATTCCCCACTAAGCTTTATAGCTTAGCACGGGTTATTTATCCGTGTAGGTACCTTCTAGAAAGACTTTTGCTCAGGGACGTTCTCTGCATCAGGAACGGCCAACCATCGATTGATAACCTTGATGTAGGATGTTTTGTAATACAATTATCATATGTTTTGTATAAAGGCCAGTTATCTTATGTTATGTATAAAACCTATGTGGAATATTGTAACTCACTAGTAGTAAAGCTAAGACAGAATATGTGTGCATGTGATATACATAAAGTAATATTCATATAGTCTAATATGCATGATAATAGGTATGAAATGGGAAACAGGAATAGACTTGTAGCACGAATATAGGCATATGAAACCATATGGCATGATTAATGGCTAAATGATGATTAAATGAACATGTAGTGTAAGCATGATTAATAGTATTCATGATACATGTGTAATAGGGCATTTGCATAGGGGGTGTTACATGTTTATACAGTGGAGAATTGTGTACTATAATATGAACATATGCATGTGCAAGGTGTATGATATAAGTACAAGCATGATATTTTAAATGAACATGAAAAACTGTATTGCCTGCTACTAGAGTTCAACTATGGATATATAGGTGCCTATAGGGATATTGCAGCTGCCATCGTCGACCTTTTTGGTCTAAAGTACAGTTGATCCGATTGGATCATTCACAGCCCTATTTGGGTTGCTTGTTGACCCTGTTTGGGTCCTTGACTGGTCCACCATATAATTAACCCTGTTTGGGTTCATAGCTTTGATATCTTTGGGTATCCACCATTTAATTCCCTCAGATATCCATCGATCTTGTTATCCACCCTTAGAACTTAAGCAGGCTAAAGTAAAGCACTATTATTGCGCAGTTAATCACAATATGATTTATGCATCTGATATATGGATTATCATGTTTAACGGTGGTTCCTTAAGCATGTATTGGTATCTATTTACATTATGTACAGATCTCTTTATGAATTGTTTAGATTCAAGTTTGCCGAATTAATTGAAGGGTTACCTTATTGTTCAAGATATTGTGCTTTATTTTATACTTTTTCCTAGTATGTAAATTTTTGTATATCCTATATTTCTGACGACCGTTGTGAGTGGTTGTCTTTCATGTTTAGTACCCCTACTAAGTTGTATAGCTTAGCATGGGTTATTTTGATCTATGTAGGTTTTGGTAGTAAAAGCTTTTGCACAGGAACATTTTCCATGTTAGGACAGGCCAACACCAGTCTATAGAAGTTGATTAGGAATTTTGATAAATTTTGTATAGTTCCTTACATGTTTAATATGTTTAAAGTTTGTAATATATATATATATATATATATATATATATATATATATATATATATATATATATATGTCATATGGAGGTTAAGGTTGTAATAACCTCATAGTGAAAATGCTAGTATATGTATGCATTTAGAAGTTATAATGACTTTAGTCAAATGTGCTGGAATGTTGAATGCTATGCATGATAGTGAAATGACTAAGATAGTATAATCTAGTATTATTAAGATAATGGGCTTCATAAAGAGTTACTATGCTTATTCAAAATAAAATGTACATGAAAGATGTGAGAAGCCTAATTAGAATACAAGTTATATGATTAAACGGATCAGGTGATATGAATGCATATAGATGTTAATCGAGTTAATTGCTTAGCAAAACATGTTTTAAGTAGATTGCATTATTTATAATAGAGATGTTAGTTTGGGGTGTTTCAATTCTCTTCTTCATTCAGCTTATTTCGATGCTTTTTAACTTGAATTCCATTTAATCTCAAGTATTCAGCTCTATTTGTCTAATGACAACGGGGTTTAGGTTGTAATACCTTCATATGCTTGAGCATTACAGTATCTATATAGTTAATATTTCCTGCAAGAGCTTCCCTAAGTTTGCATGTTTTACCACTTATGCTAATACATTTGCCATCCAGCCTATAAAAATTTCCTTGATATTGAATGGTCTCTTTTGCAACTCCTTAATTTTCTGTACCATAGTCGCTGCACAATTTATGGGGATATCATCAACCATACACATTAAGAGCATAACTTTTGATGCATTCACCGCACTGAGGCCACCAAGACAATTGAAAATGCTTTTGGATAAAAATCTATGAAGAACTCGAAAGGCATGATCTCGCAGAGCATGAGCTTTAAGTCTCCCTCCTTTTCATGGTTCTGGATTGATTATATCTCTGACTCTTTTCCAATTTTCTTGATAAGTAGCATCAAACAATTCACCTAATGCATCCGCTAAAAGGCCCAAATGTGCTGAAAACTGAGCAAAATTCATTGAGTAACTTGTTTTTTTTTAAATTAAAACCTACTGTGCCAATGTTGTCATCCCCTTTAAAATAGCACTTTAAAGAATAAAGGAAATTTCATGCAAGAGCTGGGTAGAGTTTTGGCTTATGCTCTACAAAATTTTCCCATCCTATGTTTTTGATTAATGGTAGGACTTCATTCCACAAGTTTCCAGCAGGTATATTTAAGTAAAACTTACTCAGATATGCTGGCTTGACATATGTGCATACACTTAAATATTTATATTTTGAATGCTTAGCCTTATCCACACATGTGGGGATGTGTGAGCCAGAAGAACTTAAGGCTTCATCATGCCTAGCTTTCTTAGGAGCCACTACACAAAATTGAATAGTAGCAAGTTGTGTAAAAAATCACAAATAAAAGCATGATACTAAGAGAAACAAATGAAGGAAACTTAATTCTCAACATGGTCAAAGCCTTTTTCAGTCTATTTCAAAGGGATAGAGTAGTGAGAGGAGAGGTACTACCACATGGGGAATATATCATAACATAAAACCAATAGAGCAAAAGATAATATAGGTCAAAGTGAGCATGAGTATGTGTCTAAAATTAATGGCTCCATAGTTTCTTCTAAGATAATTAGTCACTTTAGCATCATCATCAAAGTCTTCTATAAAGCATGCACAAGGTAGTTTGAGAATGAGCTGTTGAGAAAAGATAAGAAAGAAGCATGGTCTAAGCAAAGAAAATTCAAGATAAAAATTGAAAATTATTCACTTAGGGATTTCATCAAATAGGTTATATATATACTTTCCCAAAGCAAAATGAAGCCTAATTAGAACTATAATTGAACCCAAAAATCACACAACTCAGCATTGGCATTTATATTAAAAGCTTAAATGACAAACAATGAAAAGGCAGTAAGTAATAAAGCTCAAAAAAAGGTGTAAAATCAACCCAAGAATTGAAGAACAAAACACAATATACAAAGCAATTTCATCAATCAAAAATTTGAATGCGAAAATATGAGATGAAATAAACTTACTTGGGTGTATGGTGCAAGAAATAAATTAAAAAGTTTGCTAAATTTCTCAGGAGAGTAAGAAATGAAATGGGGCGAGTGGAAGGTTATGTGTGTAAGTGGCGAAAAGGTTGAAGGAAAGGGGAAGAGAAGGTGAGGTAGGGCGGAAAAAGAAGGGAAGGGTGAAAGAGAGAGAAGAGGTAAGGGAAGAAGGCTGGGCACAAAAGAGTGGTGAGGGTGAGGGAAAAGAAAAGAGAGGGGCATAATGGTTCTACTTGATCGAGCAAGCAAAAAGGGTAGGAACAACTCAGTCAAGCAAAGGAGCAGGCGTGCATACACTATTGAGCAGCGAGGCAAGCACGACTGAGCGACCTGGCAATGTGGGCGAGCATGGGGCTACTAGACTCCAACCAATACATTTTTTCGAAAGGACACTCAGTTGAGTGTTTGCACACTCAGCTGAGTGATATATGTTTAGCATTTAATTTCCTTTCAAAAAATTCTAACAATCTCCAACAACAATATTAACTAAAAAAGTACTCCTTTGGTCCAATTAATTTAAAATGTTATCCAATTTATGCCAAAACTCTGTCAATATAGATTTTTCAGTTCATGTAAACCGGTTTTAGCATAGAGTGGATGGAACAAAACTGAATTGCATTGCATTATTCCTTTGCCTTTCTCAATTATATGCCAATCTAAATTTAATTACTTTAAGTAATATACACCTATTAGCTAAACGAGTTATCTTCAATTCTCTTCCATTAATTCATGAATCTTAAAACTAACCAAACTACACTAACATTGAAATAAAAATATTACATGAAACATAACAAAACACAACTCAACTAAAATAAAAAATAGCTTACTCAAAAATTTAAAGCAAAAATTTAAAGAGTTGAAAATTTTAGTTCTGAGTTTTGAAAGTCCTTAGCTGGACTTGCAAACCGTCTTAGTAATGCCGAACCACCATGGTTGCTTCATCAACCTCATTTTTCCTAACTTGATATGCTTTAAGCTAGTGACCATTCACTTTGTGTTCATGTCCATCTCTTGGATTCTTAATTGTCACCACTCTAAAATCATTACTTGACAAAATATGATACGATCAAAGCCATCTAGACTTCAATTTTCCTAGAAATAGCCATAATCGACTGTTATACAATAAAACCAACATTTTGGGAGCAAATTCCTTTGGATGTAACTTCTTTTCATACCAACACTTCGTCTTCTCTTTATAAAGAGCTACATTATCATACGATCATTACCAAAACTACTTTAATTCATTGAGCTGTAACTTTTTTTATCTCCTGCGCATCTCAAATCAAGGTTAAGCATTTTTATATCTCAATAAGCTTTATACTCCAATTCGATTGGTAAACGATATACTTTTCCAAAAATTATTCTAAAAGGTGACATGCCTATAAAGGTCTTGTATGCAGTTCTATAGGTCCAAAGAGCCTCATCTAACCTTTGAGACTAATATTTTCTAGAGCTATTGACTGTCTTTTCTAAGAATAATTTCAATTCTATATTAGACACCTTTACTTTCCCATTTGCTTAAGGGTGATATGGGGTTGTTATCTTATACTTGACACCAAATTTTTGAAGCAAGGTTAGAAATCGATGGTTGACAAAATGCTTGCCTCCATACCTTATAATTGCTTTTAGTGCTTCAAACCTAGTGAAAATGTTTCTCCTAATGAATTCAAACACAATTTTGGCATCACATATTCTAGTAGCTACTGCTTCTACCCATTTACTCATATAGCCCACAATTACTACGATATATTTAAATCCAAATGAATTTGGAAATAGCCCCATAAAATCAATACCCCAAACATTGAAAATTTCATCTTCTAGCACATTTTTCATAGGCATTTCATCCCTTTTAGAAATATTTCCTACTCTTTGACATCTATCATATAACTCAATGAAAGACTTAACAACCACAAAAAGAGTAGGCCAAAAGAAACCTAATTGGATAATTTTTTATATCATATGATTAGGTCTATAGTGACCTCCAACTTCTCCTCTATAGCATTATCTCATTATGTTCTATTGCTCCTCACTTGGAACACATCTTCTAAGTACTTGATCCGGATAGATTTTGATTATATATGGGTCATCCTAAAGGTAATGCCTTACATCTGCTTGAAGCTTTTTCTTTTGTTGCTAAGTAAAATCCTAGGGAAGGTAACATCTTGTAAGGAAATTAGCAATATTAGCGCACCAAGGAACCAAATGTTCATAAGCATAAATAGCACAAATGTGTTCATCGAGAACTAAATCTAAAATTTCTCCCTTTTCATTATTGGCATAATCCAATCTAGATAGATGGTGAGCTATAAAATTTCAGCTCCTTTCTTATCTTTGATTTCTACATCAAACTCTTGTAACAGCAAAACCTATTAAATAAGCCTTGATTTGGAGTCCTTCTTAGCAAAAAGGTACCTCAACACAGCATGATCCAACCACTTCGTGACTTTGGAACCAAGAAGATATGGTTTGAATTTTTCAAAGGAAAATACAATTGCTAATAAATCATTCTCTGTGGTTGTTAATTAACTTGAACGCCGGTGAAGGTATGACTTGCATAGTAGATAGTATAAAAAACTTTCTCTCGACTGGCCTAAAACCACTCCCACTGCATAGTCACTAGTATCAAACATAATTTCAAATGGTAAACTCCAATCCGATGATGATATGACTGGTGTCGTGATTAGCTTTTATTTTAACAAGTTAAATGCTTGCAAACACTTATCATCAAGATTAAATGCAACATCTTTAAGCAATAAATTAGACAGTGGTTTAGCTATTTTAGAAAAATCCTTAATAAACTGATGATAAGAATTAGCATGATCAAGGAAACTCCTAATACCTTTCACACTTGCTAGGGAAGGTAATTTATTAATGACATCTACTTTTATTTTATCTACCTCAATTACTTTGTTAGAGATTTTATGCCTTAGAACTATTTCTTCTCTTACCATAAAATGATATTTTTGCCAATTAAGAACAAGATTAGTTTCTTTACACCTTTCTAAGACCAATGCTAGATTATTTAAACAAGACTAGAAATCATGACCATATAAGGTAAAATCATCCATGAAAATCTCCATAAAATTTTCAATAAATTTATGAAATATGGCCATCATACATCTTTGAAATATGGATAGGGCATTGTAAAGACCGAATAACATCATTTTATATGCAAATGCGCCATAAGGGCACGTGAATGTGATATTTTCTTGATCTTTTGATGTTACAAGTATTTGCATATACCCCAAATATCCATCTAGAAAATAGTAAAACCTATTCCCTGCCAATTTTTTTAACATTTGGTCAATGAAAGGTAAAGGAAAATGATCCTTTCGAGTAGTATTATTTAATCTTCTATAGTCTATACACACTCTTCATCCCATCACTATGCATGTTGGGATAAGTTCATTCTTTTCATTGCTTATGATAGTCTTTACCCCTTTTTTAGGTACACATTGGATCAGACTAACCCAACTACTATTAGAGATGGAATAGATCATACCTGCATCAAGGAGTTTAAGTACCTCATTTTTTACCACTTCTTGTATAGTAGGATTAAGTCGTCTTTGTGGTTGTATCACTGGTTTGAAATCATTCTCCATAGGTATCCTGCATGTACAACAACTGGGGTTAATTTCCTTCAAATCAAATGTTTCCCAACCAATTGCCTTTATTCTTTTTTAGCACTTCTATAAACATCTCCTATTCCAAATCTATCAAAAGTGAAGAAATAATTATTGGTTTTGCATTATCTTCTAAAAACACTTATTTTAAATGAGAAGGAAAAGTTTTAAGTTTAGAATTATTGTCTCTTATAGGAGGGGATGGCTTAACCTCCATATTTTCTTCCTCATTGTGTTCTTTCTCCAGTCATTTATCAGCTCCTCTTCATTTTTCCAATTTCTTCATATTCTTTGGATGCATCAAGCAACTTTGAAGCTCATTATCTAATAGAATTTCTTCTTGCTTTTCTTTAATGCATTCTTGAACACTGTTTATGAAACAAATAGATTTTTCAAAGTCATATAAAGGGTGCTTCATTGCTATATTCACATTAAATACCATCTCCTTCTATTATTAAAGGTACTATTAAAAATGGTCTTCCTACTATTAAAGGTACTTTTCTAGCTTCCTCAATATCTATCACCACAAAATCAACCGAAAATATAAAATTTCCTACCTTTACTAACAAATCTTCTATAATTATTTTAGGCCTCTTTACAGATACATTTGCCAATTGTAGCATCATTCGAGTCTCTTTTATATCTCTTAGATTCAATTTCCTACAAATTGAATAAGAAATTAAATTTATGCTAGCATCCAAATCATATAATGCATGACCAACAAAATTTTCTCCTAATTCACATGGTAGAATAAAACTTCCAGAATCCTCTAATTTTTTTGGAATTTTGTCATTAAAATTGCACTACAATTTTTAGATAATTGAACCATTCCTACACCCTCTAGCTTTTTCTTATTAGTGCAAAACTCTTTCATAAATTTAGCATATTTAGGCATATGTAGTAAAGCTTCAACAAATGGTAAATTTATGTGCAACTTTTTAAACATGTCTAAAAATTAAGTTAATTGCTTATTATGCTTTTTCCTTCTTAGCTAAACATGGATAAGGCAATTGAGATTCATCAAGAACAGTAGAAACTAATTTTTCCTTACCTTTACCCTTCTCAACAATAGGAGATACGAATTTATTAATTTTGGGATTAGAAACACTAACCTTTGTCATTGGTTTCACCATTTTAGAAGAGCTCTTACCCGTTTCAGCTTCTTTTACTCTTTCCACCTTCTCAAAGTGATTGCCTTGGTTTTTTTCTTTGGATTTTAATCCACATTAGATGGGAGTGTTCCTTAGGCTCAATTGGACAAAAAATTGGCAAGTTGTCCCACTTGATTTTCTAAATTCCTAATGGATGTATCTTGGTTTCTTATCCAAATATCTTGAGATTTCCACCTACCTTCTTGGCTAGCCATATATGTATTTTGGGAGGCTATAAAACTAGTAATCATTTCTTCTAAATTGATTTTCTTTTCTTATGGGGGTTAAGATTTTTGAAATCCTAGTGGTTGGTAATTTTGTGATTGATATATAGAAGGGTAATATGGTTGGTTTTGGTTAATATGTAGAAGGGTAATATGTAGAAGGGTAATATGGTTTTGGTTAAAGGGAGCCCTAGGTTGAGGATTAGATGCTTGGTTCTTTTCTCTCCATGAAACATTTGGATGGTTCCTCCATTCTGGATTGTAAGTGTTGCTATAAGGGTTTAAAGCATTTACTTCCTCTACTATACCTTACCCATATTTTATAGCTCTTTGATTTCCTACATAAACATCACTTCCATTAGATAAAGCTGAAAAATTTTGAACTTTTAAACCATTTAATTCTTTTGTCAATAAATCTAATTTGGCATTGATCATGGCAAAATCATCTATTTTATGCACTCCTTGCTTCTTTTGAGTGGCTCTAGAGCTTACCCATTGAGCATCATTGGATGCCATCCCATCAAAAAGTAAGAATGCTTCATTGAAAATTTTATTCATGAAGCTTTCATTTGATATTGCATCAAGTAGGGACCTTGTAGCTTGATTCACACCTGCATAAAAGATATGTATTAATTGATATACAATAAATTCTTGGTGTGGACAACTTTTTAAGAGTCTCCTAAATCTTTCCTAAGCCTCATAGAATGACTCCTCATAAAACTGTTGGAATTCATTAATATTTTTCTTAATGAGAGCTATTTTAGTAAGTGGGAAGAATTTACATAAAAACTTCTCTTGCATTTGTCGCCATGATTGAATAGATTGATTTGGTAATATTTGCAACCAATCCCTTGCTCTACCAATAAGGGTGAAAGGGAACAACTTAATTCTAATGGCATCTACTGAAACATTTGGAATTTATACTGTGTCACTAATCTCTAAGAACATATCTATTTGTTGAGCGGGATCCTTTGTCTCCGAACCCAAAAATTGGTTCCTTTATACCATTGTGATGGTATCGGGTTTTTTTTATCAAAATATTATTGATGAAGTATCCTAATGGTTTTATGTTCTTCATTCCACCTATGAATAACATATTCTAATGGTTCTTCATCGGTATCTAGCAAGTATAATAGATCGGCTAGTAATATAGAAAAATGTAGTTATGACCCTTAAATATCAAACCCAAGATAAACTTATATATGTATGGAAGATTTTAGATTTTTTGAATGAAAACCGTGTGTGAGAGAGAAAAGAAATCCCAAAATTGTGATAATGAAGGTTAACTCAATTAAGCCAAAAATTTGAATAACTAAGGGTAATAATCTAAAGTAAACAACTAAAAATAAAAATATTAAACTAATTCTTGAATGAAAGTAGATAAATAGGATAGATAAAAATCAAAATTAAAATAACTTTTACTAAAGGACTATCCACCTTAACCTTATATTGCAATGACTTAAATTCAAAAAGAGAACATAAGTGATCATGAAGAAATTAGATAAAAAAGGCAAGATATCTTAACAAAAAAAATACCATTCTTAAGCATTAAACCATTCATGTTCAGAATTATTCAATATTTTGCATAAAAATATGATTTTAACCTCCTAGATGTCTATTAAACTCATTTACAAGTAAATTTAACTTTTATTTATTCTTGATTTGAACCTTTTTTAGTCTTAATCTATTATTAATATACAATTACACTTTAACCTAGGATATAATCATGTATTAATACCAATAAACTAAACTAAGAATATGCATACCGATAATCATACATAAAATAATCATCAACTATTACTTCAAATAAGTCAACAATCAAATTATAAATAATCAAAGGTAAGAAATTACACAAAACCAAGAAATAATCAACTTGTATCACATTAAGCGTAAACTAAGCCATTACAATATAAAGTTAATGATTAAAGTATCCTTTAGAAAAAATAAAAGAACTACTCACTATTCATATTGAAAACTAAAGCAAAGTTAAGAATGAGAATAAAAATATAAATTATAGAAACTCCCTCGATCAACATTTATAGAAAACAAAAGAAGAACTTCATGCTCTAAGCTTTCGTTCCTTACAAGCTAAGAAGAATAACATAAAAACTAAACTAAGATAAATTTCGTAATTGAGTTGATGTTTCACTCTATGTGTCTTGTTCTAATGTTTTAGTCCTCTTTTTATAGGCGTTGGAGAAGACTTCTGCCCTTTATTGCTTCCAAATCAAAGTTGGAAAAGAGTTATAATTAAAGAGAAAGTTATATCATCTTTTGCCTCTTTCCACTCTAGAGAGTAATTTTATAACTTAGGAGAGTGATGCTTTTTCCTTGGGTGAGTGATTTTGTAACTTGAGATAGTGAAGGCTTACTGGACAAAACAACTTGCTTTCTTTTGGGTGAGTGACTTTTATTTTTTGGGTAAGTACATTGGCCACTTAGGAGAGTAACTTCATCAATCAGCTGAGTGATGAGCCTCTGCACTTTACGATATAATTTTATCACTTTTTCCAATATTTACAATTTTACCTTCAAACTTCTCCTTTCTTCAATTTAGTCCCTTTTCTCTTTAATTTGGCCCTGAGAAACACCAAAATTTCTAATTAAATCTCAAAACATAAATTCAACTAATTAAAAATAAATTTAGCTAAATTAATACAAAATTAACTAAATTAAACACCTAATACACACTAAAAATATACTATAATTTATAATTATCAAATACTGCACACTTAGCCTTTGCTCGCCCCCAAGCAAATTTGAACAATCCAACTCCTTAAAGTAATCAAACCCTAATAGAGAATCATGCATTTCAAAATCACGCTTAGCAATTAACAAGAGCACTTAATAAAATTCTTAACTATAATAAACTCAAACAAGACAATATGAGTTAGTTTCCTTGTATGTGTGTAAGATCAAAACAATTTAAGCATTATTTTAAATCAAAATACTAATGCAAATTCATAGCCAAGCTTAGAATGAAAGTACATCTAAGTGTACAAATCGTTTTATGCTTAAAACTCCAGATACACCATAAGCCTCTCCTTTAGCAATGAAACCCGAAGATCATCTCCGCTAAACAACTCAAAAATAAAACTTAGAATCACTTAAGTCTTTTAAAGGTTGTAATGGGGCTAGGATATTGGTTATCAAAGAATGGATAAAAGAGCAACAAAAAGAATAGCCACTCTATGATAAAATAGACTAAGATTTCTAAAATTTTATCATACTAACTAAAAAATTAAAGTATTTAGCCAAACTTGCTCAACCCCTTACAATTCAAAGTATTTATGAGAGAAAGAACTATTGATATTCTTTCAAATTCATAATTCATCCCTTTTTTAGAAGTCACAATTGCTTTCCCTTATAAATACCCCACACTTAAAATTTTACCATTATGCTAGCTTTATTGATTTTTCTTTCTTTTTCTTATCTTCTTATCTTATCTTTTTTTTTTTGCTTATACTAGCTTCATTGATGACATTACACTAATAACATGGGTAATAACAAGGATTTTTTACTTTTTACTTGACTTCATCAACAGCATTTAACAATAAAACTAAAAATGCCTTAGTACACCCATTAAGATACCCAACTTTATAGTAATCTATCCAATCCTAGAATGAAAACTCTGTAAAAGAAAGGCAAAGGCTTTTTAGGCTATAAGGTAATTGAATAGGTGTACCAAGAAAAATTAAAATGACACATTTTTAGCATATCTCTTTAAGCTTAAATTGGCTAACAAGGGTTAATGTAATATAAAAGGTAGGAAAATAAGTTTAAGATAGGGCTTAATAAGAAAAATATCACCTAGATCACTTTCTAGCTTGTCTTGAGTTGTTTCTATGCTTTGAAAGGTGATGAGGAAGGTTATCGTACTCTAAAATTCCTTACTTAACTAATCAATGCATTGGTTTTTTCTAAGTTTAAGAACTAGTCTATAGTGCTCAAAGAATAGAAACTAACAAATATAAGCCAAGTTGAATGTTAAACTAGCTATAAAAAATTTCATTAAATAACATGTTTGTTCTACTGCTAAACAAAAACTTTGACTTATTCATATTCTAAATTCAAGCTTAAAAAGTTCAAATTTGAGGCCTAACTGGCGCAAACTAAGTTAGTACAAACTAAGTTATAATTTTGAACTAATTCTATTTCTAACAAAACGTGAAAATTTAAACTTAAAAAAACTATTATTAGCATTAACTATAATTTAAAGTCACTACAGTTATATCCTAAACATAGAATGATACTTAATGTACTAATGCATACATTGAATTACTAATTTACTTTTATCTCAAATGCCAGTATCATATTAGTTTATCACTTATAGATCCTTAAATATTTTATGTTTGCATACAAGACATTGTACATCATTTCCTAATAAAAAACAAGAACGAGTAGCTATAAGGAAAACTTATAAACCAATGTATTAATTGAAAGGCAATCACTGACATGAATACCTATATATAACTCTTATATTCCATTGCAAAGAAAACACTTTTATTGACAAAACATTTTTATAGGTTTCATATATAATGAATCATGCAAGTCATTTAACTACCTCAAGCAAGCAACATATTGCTAGAGGGAACATACTATCTCTAATATAATCCATAACTAGATATTAGTGATGCACTAGTTCAATCATATAATTCCATACATACAATTTTTATATGCAATAATTATGCATAAATGTATATTGCAACCTCTTTTAATATCATAATTTTCATATGTGATAAAAAAGAATTTCATATATAAAATATATTATGAAGTAAATTTAGGAATTGTCATGCTTGATGAAGCTTTAAGTTAAACATCAAACTTTTCTTAACTTTGGTATAAAGCTTGCACTATTCTAAAGAGGTGGATAATGGGTTATATGATAGCACCCGAAGGTACAAAACTGTTGATTATAATGTTGGCACCCGAAAGTACAAATAAGATACCCGAAGCTATTAAACGGTGATATCTTGTAGGGATAAAACTGTATGGTAAATTGGTAAAGCAAACCCAAATGGGTCAAACAAATAACTTGGATCGGTCAAGCGGATCCAAATGGGGTCAGCTACAACCCAAATAGGGTTGTTCAAATCAACTCTAACTTTTAAACCCAAACAGGGTCACTGTAACTTTTAGTTTCAAGTGGACCTAAATAGGCCAAACCTATTCAGAAGTAGCTGCAAGGTACCCTTATAGACATGCCTATCTATCCACATCTTAGACTCAGACGCAGGCAGCATAATCTCTTTACTTTATCTTTCCTCTATTCAATCATATACAAGTATACACATGTATACTCTTATATAACTATGTACAAGGTAATCATATACATGCTTATGTGTAACTTTCTGTAAACATGTGATCATATGCACTAATAGGTATTGCTATTTTGTACTTTGCTCTTTTCTCATCATATACATATTTATGTTCATACATATATATTCATGTATATATATGAGCATGGTATCATAGATATGTACACATATAAATTTTCTATAAACATGTTATCTTGAGCATAATTAAGTATTATTATTTTGTACTTGTAATCCCTATAAATCATGTAACTATTTCACATATGTATTATGATAATCATATGCATGCATACATGCTTTATAATCTCTTTTTTATGTGATATTTTCACCACTATAATTATATGGAAACAACATGTATATGCATAATTATTATTTCATAAAAAAATACATATGTACCATCCATTATATAACAATACTATACATCTTATATTTACAACACATCATCATTTATCAAGCTTAGATTGGCGTGTTGAACATATATGATCAAATTATTATATTAAAAAATGATAATTCAATTATACGCATACCTTTTTCCCAAGGTTATCACTTAATCCTTATGTGTTCATATTTTGTTCATATCTATACATGTATATGGATACATGTATATATACACATATACATATATAGACATATAGATATACAATCTTAAATACACACATGAATATGCAAATATATGTAAACACATAGCATTATAACTATATGTTATCTCATAATAACATAAGAGTATAAGCATACAATCATAACTATACTATTTCCAAAAAGTAATATTCATTATGATTGTACATGTACTAAATATATATCTACAAGTTCTTTTAAATTCAAAAATATTTTTACGTAAAAGTAATTACATTTCTCTATATACTTGTAACATATTGTAAACCAATTTTTCAATGTTAAATTAGTCTACATATCTATAGTCTTTCTTTTAAAGCCTATTAGAATCATAAATATATCTAATTATATACCATTTTAGACAACATGGTAATTGAGTTCTTAAATAATTTATCAAAGTTATTTATGTACTCTTTCAATTAATTATATGAGATGGCATTTCAAAATTCCATGGATAGATTCTAGTGACTAGTTTGCACACTAAATTAGATGTAGCAAATGACAATTTTAGAAGAAATGATCTTCTATAAACTTATTATTCTATATTTCTAGTTTTTGAAACATTAAAAATCATCCCATTATCATAACTACAACTCAAGATATTTTGAAATTTCAGAAGGCTATTCTAGTAATAGTGCAGCAGTTAATTTCGGTTTTCAAACTAAATTTACACAAATTTAGAGACAGATTTAGGATTTATTTTCTGCATATAAAATGTAGATATGGAAGTTTAGATTCAATTAAAATTAGAATTACCATATTTTTAAGTTCTAAAACTTAAGTTATAAGTAAAATACTCCTATTATTTCAAACTAACCCAAAGATAGATTTTTTTAATATCAATTTTAAAATTTGTAGAATAAAATGAGTATGGAATCAGATATACATTCCTTCACAATAATTGTGCCCCTATATGTCTAGTATATCTAAAATTTTGTATCATATAATTTTGACTCCTCTACCATGACTTATGCCCGAAATACTATAATCAGTTCTTGAACCGAAATCAACATCTCTCTTAAATTTTCATGTAAATATTTGGATGAGGTATATACATATTTAGCTTCATGTTCCTTCTACAAAATTGTTTATATTTCTATCAAGTTTATGTATAATCAAACCTCACTCAATTATGACTTAAATTAAAGGATTTATGGTCCAAACATTGGGAACTGGTCAATACTGCCTACACACTCAAAACAGTTCATGTGTACAAATTTTATGGGTTCCTTAACAACATAATCAAGCCACGCCTCCTTCTAATGAATTTTAGATAATTAAAAAAACAAGCATATTTTTGAATCACCTCAATCCGAGGTCTACAACTCCAGATGTGGACAAAACAAGCAGCTTGGTTTACAAGAACCACATCCAGTTTTTCCTTAACATTCAAAAACACGATTTTTTCTATTTAAATCTCTCATTAACCCTAAACAAACTAATCAATTACTATTAAAATTAAGTAATCCAAGCATACATATTGATATCCACACACATGCATAAGAAGAATTAGGAAATAAAAATCCCAAACCTTAACATGCAACTTCAATCTTCCTTTAAATTCTCCTTTTTCTCCTTCTTTCACTCTTCTTATTTGCTTAAACCCTTGAAAGCATCTTTAAATTCAACCTTCCTCCATTGCATAAGGTAGAAATTTTAAGATTTTATTTGAGTGAAAGGGGGCCAAATTAGAGAGATAAAAGAGATGAAAGTTACAGATTTTCTTTTTGAGTAAAAGAGAAAAAGGGAAAGTGAAAAAAATTTGTTATTCTTTCTTCTCCTTCTTGCATATGCCGTCCACCTCACCTAATGCCCCTTTTATTCTTGTCTTGCATGTGAGTTTAAATGGAATGTGACATTAGCTTAGTCCCTCACAATTCCTCTTTTAATCCTCCAATTAATTGCATGTTATAAATTGACCCCACTCACATTTTATTTCAATTTCAACCCCATCAAATTCTATCTCTTTTAAAATTAACTCTACCTAATCATTATTTAAACATATGCATCTAAATACATATCCTCATTTAATTTAGCCTTCAACTATTTTTCCCTTTTTAATTATACCCTTACATTTCTTATTTACAAAAGCACCACATCTGAATTTTTCTTATGTTACAATTGTACCCCAATTATATTATAATTGACCCTTGAAATAAAATTTTATTTCAACTGCACACATAAATAAATAACTAATTTATCCTTCATTACAATAACTTATAATTTTATCTCAATTGATCACTTAGCTTTAATTTCTTTTCAATTGTGCATGACTAAATAAAATTTTTATTTAACTCTCTACTCCTCTATCACTTAAGACCATCAATTCATTAGATCTTAACTTATAATAATTCATCTAATTAAGCTTGATTAAACATTAATGATCATGATTACATCTTGAATTATACTAAGGCCTATTTTAGGTCCTTACAAGAAGGGCTGGTGGGGCATGTTCGAGTGCGGGGAAGGATTGGGGTACAAGAAAGAAAAAGAAAAAAAGAAAGAGGTCGAATTCTCAATCGAGTAGGGCAAGGGAGGGTGGTATGCACGATCGAATAGGGGAGAAAGGGTAGAGGCAATGGCGATCCACATGGATGTGTAGGCAAGGCACACGGGTGAGTAGGTGGGGCTGCACAGGCGAGGAAGGCTGGGCTGCGCTCGACCGAGTAAGGGGCCATTGGTTCCCGAAAAAAAAATTTATGGGCTTCTTACTGCCCTCAAAAATCATTATTTTGTTGATTCAAGCACTGACTTAAGTTTAATTACCCTACTTTATCAGTCCCTAACACAACAACCAGTTTTGATTAATTCCTTTACTCTACTAAATAGTATGTTATCCAATTTTGTGCTAAACCTTTGTAAAACTTAATTATTGAAACCTGTAAACTAGTTTTTAGCACAAAAATGTTGAACAATACTACAATGCACTCAATTATTCTATTTTATTCTAAATCCACTACAAATTTGAATGATTTAAAATAAAATGCACCTAACAATTAATCAAGTTATCAAAATTATCTTTCCTAAATTCATGAATCTTAGAGCTAACCTGACTAAAATGACATAAAAACAAACATATGTAAGAAATCATGACGACAAAACACAACAAAAAGTAAAATAAATCACTCATAAATTTAAAGTAAAAAGGCTAGATAATTAGTTATGAGTTTAAAAAGTCCTCAGCTAGACTTTGTAAACCACTTTAATAATCTCAGAACACCATGGTTGCCTCAGCAACCTCCTGTTGCCCAACATGATATGGTTTAAGCTTGTGACCATTCACCTTATATTCACATCCATCTTTTGGATTTTTGATAGTCACCACTCCAAAAACATTGCTAGACAATACTTGATACGACCCAAGCCATTTTGATTTCAGCTTCCCTAGAAACAATCTCAGTCTACTGCTATACAATAAAACCAACATACCTGGAGCAAAGTCTTTCATTTTTAATTGTTTATTACGCCAATGCTTTGTTTTCTCTTTGTATATGGCCACATTATCATAGGAACATTGTCGAATTTCATCTAGTTTATTGAGTTGTAATTTCATTTTTTTCTGCTGCACTTCTTAGAACAAAGTTAAGTAATTTTGTAGCCCAATATGATTTATGTTCTAATTCGATCGGTAGATGACACACTTTTTTAAAAATTATTCTGAAGGAAGACAAACATATAGGGGTCTTAAATGCAGTTTTATAGGCCCAAAGAGCCTCATCTAATCTCTAAGACCAATCATTTCTAGAGCTATTAATAGTTTTCTCTAAGATTGATTTCAATTCTCTATTAGAAATTTCTACTTGCCCATTTGCTTGAGGGTGATATGGGGTTGTTATCTTATGCTTGACACCAAATTTTCTAAGCAAGGTTTGAAATTGATGGTTGAAAAAATGTTTGCCTCCATCACTTATAATGGTCCTTGGTGCTCCAAACCTAGTGAAAATATTTCTCCTAATGAATTCAAGCACAATTTTGGCATCACATGTTTTTGTAGCTATTGCTTTTACCCATTTACTCACATAATCCATAACTACTAAAATATATTCAAACCCAAAGGAGTTTGAGAATGGTCCCATAAAATCAATGTCCCAAACATAAAATATTTCTACTTCTCACACATTATTCATAGGCATTTCTTCTCTCTTAGAGATATTCCCCACAAGTTGATATCTATCACATAATTCAATAAAAGACTTAACATCTAAAAAAAGAGTGGGCCAAAAGAAACATGATTGGAGAATTTTCTGTACCATACAATTAGGTCCATGATGACCTCCAATTTCTCCTCCATGGTATTGTCGCATTATGTCTTCCTGCTCTTCTTCTAGAATGCATCTTCTAAGTACTTGATCCAGATAAATTTTGATCCAGACAAATTTTGAGCATATACGGATCATCCTAAAGGTAGTGCCTTGCATCCGTTTGAAGTCCAAGTGAAATCTTTTGGTAGGTAACCTTCTGTAAGAAAACTAGCTATATTAGCATACCAAGTAACTGAATTTTCACAAGCATAAAAAGCACAAATATGTTCATTAGGAACTACATTAGAAATTTCTCCCTTGTCAATATTAGCATAATCTAATCTAGATAGATGGTCAGCTACAAAATTTTTAGCTCCCTTCTATCTTTTATCTCTATATCGAACTCTTATAATAGTAAAATCCATCGTATAAGCGTTGATTTGGAATCCTTCTTAGCAAAATAATGCCTTAATGTAAAATTATTTGACCACACCGTGACTTTGGAACCAAGGAGATAAGATCTAAATTTTTAAAAGAAAACACAATCGTTAATAACTCTTTCTCCGTGGTTATGCAATTCACTTGAGTTTTGGTAAGTGTGTGACTCACATAGTAGATAGTATGAAAAATTTTCTCCCTCTGTTGTCCTAAAATTGCTCCCATGTATAGTCACTAGCGTCACACATAATTTCAAATGGTAAACTTCAATCCGATGATGCTATGACTGGTGCAGTGATTAGATTTTGCTTTAATAAGTTAAAAGCCTGCAAACACTTATCATTAAACTTAATTTCTATATCTTTGAGCAATAAATTAGATAGTGGTTTAACTATTATAAAAAAAATCCTTAATAAATCGACGATAAAAATCAGCATAACCAAGAAAACTCCTAATACCTTTAACACTGGTTGGGGGAGGTAATTTATCAATGACATCTACCTTTTTTCTATCTACCTTAATTCCTTTGTTGGGGATTTTATGCCCTAGAAATATTCCTTCTCTCACCATAAAATGTCATTTTTCCCAATTAAGACTAGTCTCTTTACATCTTTATAAGACTAATGCAAGATTATTTAAATAAGATTTAAATAATTGACAATATTAGGTAAAATCATCCATGAAAAATTCAATGAATTTTCAAGAAAATCATGAAATATGGCCATCATAAACCTTTGAAATATGGCTGGGGCATTATAAAGATCGAAAGGCATCCTTCTATAAGCAAATGTGCCATAAGGGCATGTGAATGTAGTCTTTTCTTGATCTTTTAAGGCTATTGGTATTTGCATATAACCCGAATATCCATCTAAAAAATAGTAAAATCCATTTTCCGCCAATCTTTCTAACATTTGGTCAATGAAAGGTAAAGGAAAATGATCCTTTATAATAGCATTATTTAATCTCCTATAGTCTATACACACTCTCCATCCCATCACTATGCTTGTTGGGATTAGTTCAACCTTTTCATTAGTTATAATAGTCATTATGCCCTTTTTAGGTACATATTAGACTAGACTAATCCGACTACTATCAAAAATGGGGTAGCTAATACCTGCATCGAGGAGTTTAAGTACCTTATTTTTCACCACTTCTTGCATTGCTGGATTTAGTCTCCTTTGGGGTTGTACCACTGGCTTGAAATAATTTTCTATAGGTATCAGATGTGTACAATAGCTGGGGCTAATTTTCTTTAAATCGGACATTGTCCAACCAATTGCTTCTTTATGCTTTTTTAGTACTTCTAGAAGCATTTCTTCTTTCAAACCTATTAAAAGTGAAGAAATAATTACTGATTTTGCATTATCCTCTAAAAATATATATTTTACATGGGAAGAAAGAGTTTTAAGTTTAGAATTATTATTGCCCTTAGGAGGTGGGATTGCTCATCCTCAAAATTTTCTTCCTCATTGTGCTTTTTCTCTAGCTCATTTATTAGCTCTTCTTAATTATCCTTCAAATGCATCAAACAACTTTGAAGCTTATCATCTAATAGAAGTTCCTCTTGCTTTTCTTCTAAGCATTCTTGAACTCCATTTACAAAGCAAATTGACTTTTTAAAGTCATATGAGGGGTGTTTCATCACTTTATTTACATTAAACACCAACTTCTCCTCATTAAACCTTAAAGTTATCATTTGCCTATGAACATCAATCAAAGCCTTAGCCATGTTCAAAAATAGTCTTTCCACTATTAAAGGCACTTTTTGATCCTTCTCTATATCTATTATAACAAAATCCATTGAAAATATAAAATTTCTTACTTTCACTAGCAAATCTTCCATAATTCCCTTAGGCCACTTTACGGATCTATTCGCTATTTGTAGTGTCATTCGAGTCTCTTTTATATCCCTTAAGTTCAATTTTCTGTAAATTGAATAAGGCATTAAATTTATGTTGGCACCCAAATTATATAATGTATGACCAACAAAATTTCCTCTTAATTCACATGGTAAAGTAAAACTTCCAGGATCCTCTAGTTTTGCTAGAATTTTGTTCATTAAAATTGCGCTACAATTTTTAGATAATTGAACCATTCCTATCCCCTCTAGCTTTTTCTTATTAGTATAAAGCTTTTTTATAAATTTAACATATTTAGACATGTGTAATAAAGTTTCAGCAAATGGTAAATTTATATATAACTTTTTAAACATGTCTAAAAATCTAGATAATTGCTCATTATGCTTTTCTTTCCTAGTTAAAGATGTATAAGGTAATTTAGATTCATCAAGAATAGTAAAAACTATTTTTTCCTTACCTTTACCTTTCTCAACAACAGTAAATACTTTATCATTAGTTTAAGAGTTAGAAACACTCACCTCCATTGTTGGTTCCACATTTCTAGAAGAATTCTTACCAATTTTGGCTTCTTGTACTTCTTTCTCACTTTTCAAAGTGATTGCCTTGGCTTCCTCCTTTGGATTTTGGTCTACATT
This sequence comes from Excoecaria agallocha, assembly GCA_037975025.1. Classification (NCBI taxonomy): domain Eukaryota; kingdom Viridiplantae; phylum Streptophyta; class Magnoliopsida; order Malpighiales; family Euphorbiaceae; genus Excoecaria; species Excoecaria agallocha. The sequence goes on along the minus strand of CM075811.1, from coordinate 57,441,248 downwards.
AGATGGAAAGGTACCTTGAGTTCTATTGGAGAGTGAATTGGCAAGTTATTCCATTTGGTTTTCTAGGTTCCTAATGGATGCCTATTGGTTTCTCATCCAAATATCTTGAGATTTTCATCTTGCATATTGATTAGCTAATATTTAATTTTGGGGTGCTATAAAACTAGCAATCATTTATTCTATATTGGATTTCTTCTTTTTTGGGGGTTGAGGCTTTTGGAATCTCGATGGTTGATAAGGTTGTGATTGGTATGTAGCTAGATAATGTGATTGATCTTGATTTTGCTATTGGGGAGCCCTGGGTTGAAGGTTAGATGTAGATGCTTAGTTCTCTTCCCTCCATACGAAGTTAGGATGATTCCTCTACCTCAGATTGTTGGTATTGCTATAGGGATTTAAAGCATTTACTTCCTCTACCAAACCTTCCCCATTCCTAACTCCTATTGCTCTTTAATTTCCTGCACAAATATTACATCCATTAGATAACATTGATACATTTTGATGCTTACTCATTTATTTCCTTTAAATGCTCCTTTCTCGTCAATTTCATTTATGCCTTAAGCATAGCTATTTCATCCACATTATGTATTCTTTGCTTCTTTTATGTGATTCTTGAGCTTGCCCATTGAGTGTCATTGGTAGCCATCTCATCAAGAAGTACGAATAAATCTTCAGGAATTTGATTCATAAGGCTTCCATTTGATGCTGCATCCAGTAAGGCCCTTGTAGCTTGATTCGCACATACATAAAAAATATGCATTAATTGATATACAACAAATTCATGGTGTGGACAACTTTTTAAGAGTCTCCTAAATCTTTCCTAAGCCTCATAGAATGGCCCCTCATAAAACTACTAGAATTCATTAATATTTATTCTAATGAGGGTTATTTTGGTAGGTGGGAAGGATTTACACAAAATTTTTTCTTGCATTTATTACCATAAGTGTATAGATTGATTTGGTAGCATTTGCAACCAATCCCTTGCTTTACCAATAAGGGTAAAAGGGAACAACTTAAGTCTAATGGCATCTATTGATACATTTGGAATTTGTACCATGTCACTAATTTCTAAGAACATATTTGAGTGTTGAATGGGATCCTTTATTTTTGAACCTAAAAATTGATTCCTTTGTAACGTTGTGATGGTAGCAGATTTTATCTCAAAGGGTTGGTGATAAGGCATCCTAATGGTTTTGTGTTCTTCATTCCACCTAGGAATAGCATAGTCTCTAATGGTTTTAGGTCTAAACCTATTCCCTTGAGCTTAATAAGGCACGTTTTGCTCTTCTATCCTAGGTGGTGGTTGATAATTTATAGGTGGGTCATTATGAGGTGTGTCATCAATATTGAGAGGTAGGTGATCCTTTATCCCTTGATTATTCATGGTGTCTCATAATCTCCTGATCCTAGAAATGTCATTTCAATTTTAGTGTCAATAGGCAAAATTAGGTCGCCTCTTACCATAAACTATTAAAATCTGCAAAATAAAAGAAGAAAATATAGAAAATAGAAAAAGAAAAAAATAGAAAGAACACACAAAATCTACTTTAATAATCTAAAAACAATTAAACAAATGCCAATGTTCCTCAACAACGGGGTCAAAAACTTGACCGGTGTTTAGTAAGTGTACTAGATCTGCTAGTAATATAGGACAATATAGTTATGACCTTAAATATTGAACCCAAGAGAAACTTGTGTATGTATGGAAGATTTTAGATTTTTAGAATTAAAACTGTGTGAGAAAGAAAAGAAATCCCAAAATTGTGATAATGAAGGTTAACTCAATTAATATGGAAATTTGAATAACTAAGAGTCACAATCTAAAGTAAACAACCAAAAATAAGACAATTAAACTAAATCTTGAATGAAAGAAAATAAACAACATAGATAAAAATCAATATTAAAATAACTTTCACTAAAGGACTATCTACCTTAACCTTATATTGTAATGACTTAAATTCAAAAAGAGAACACAAGTGATTATGAAGAAATCAGATGAAAACGACAAAATATCTTAACACAAGAATACCATTCTTAAGCATTAAACATTTCTTGTTCAGAATTATTCAATGCTTGGCATAAAAATCTAATTTAACCTCCTAGATGTCTATTAAACTCTTTTTCATGTAAATGTAACTTCCATCTATTCTTGATTTTAACCCTTCTTAGTCTTAACCTATTATTATCAATACACAATTACACTTTATCTCAGGACGTAATCATGCACTAATACCTATAAACTAATCTACGAATATGCAAACCAATAATCATGCATAAATTGATCATTAACTATTACTTCAAATAAGTCAACAATCAAATTATAAATAATCAAAGGTAAGAAATTGCGTAAAACCAAGAAATAATCAACTTGTAACATATTAACTGCAAACTAAGTCATTGCAATATAAAGTTATGGATTCAAGTATCCTTTAGCAAAAGTAAAAGGAACTACTCACTATTCATATTGAAAACTAAAGCAAAGTTAATAATAAGAATAAAAAACATAAAGTATAGAAGCTCCCTTGATCAACGTTTATAGAAAACCAGAGAAGAACTTCCTGCTCCAAGCTTTCGTTCCTCACAAGCTAAGAAAAATAATGTAAAAACTAAACTAAGCTAAATTTTGTAATTAAGTTAATGTTTCTCTCTGTTGTGTTGTTCTGATGTTTTAGCCCTCATTTTATAGGCATTGGAGAAAACTTTTAGCCTTTGTTGCTTCCAAATCAGAGTAAAAAAAGAGTTCTAATTAAAGAGGAAGTTATATCATCTTTTGGTTCTTTGCACGTTGGAAAGTGATTCTATTGCTCAGGAGAGTGATTCTTTTGCCTTAGGTGAGTGATTTTGTCACTTGGAAGAGTGAAGGCTTATTGGATAAAATAACTTGCTTTCTTTTGGGTGAGTGAATTTTCTTCTTTGGGTGTGTACATTGGCCACTTAGGAGAGTAACTTCATCACTTAGTAGAGTGACCTCATCACTCAGTCGAGTGATAAGTGTAAGGACCCAATCATGGCCTAATAGGATTATAGTTAATTAATCAAGATTAAGGTTTAATGAAGCAAAATTAGATTATTTTGTATTAATGAAGTCAAGTCATATTAAGGGTATAATTGTAATTAGGCACATGTGTATTGGAGTATAGCTAAAATAGTAAGTAAGGATGCAATTGAATTAAATAAGAAGTTTGGGGTTAAATGTTAAGGAAATGAGTTATTCGGGTTTAAAAGGGTATAAGGACATTTTGGAAATTTTCCCTTGTTAGATATTTATCCCACTCAAGCATTTGGGAATTAGAGGACCGGCATTTGGGAGAGTTCTCTCTATCTCTCTCTCTCTCTCTCTCTAAGGTCATGGTTTGAAGAAGAAGCTCTAGGGTTTTGGTGTTTTGGCATGAAGTTAATGTCTTCCTTCCTTAAATCTCTTATTTCATGCATGATTAATGATCTTAGGGTTGTAGGAAGAGGTGTTAAGTCATGTTTGTTGTCTCTATGTATAAGGAAATGTAGGAGAAAGAGATCTAGATCAATGAATGTTGAAGGAAGATGTGAAGCTTCAAAAGCCAGGTACGAGAATTAAGTTTTGGTACTATTCATGTGAATGTTTTAGGGTTTGTAACTCTTTTCTTTATGGTATGTGTATTTGATATGAGTTAAAGGATAAATCTAGTAAGTTTTGATGAGTGTAGCATGCTGGAAAACTTAAATGATCATGTAAGCAAGAGGGGAAGTGAGATTTGGGGTTTAAATCCATGTTATGCACGATCGGGATTATGGTTTTCTCTTCTTTCCTTTCCCACATGCGGCCACGCGTGAGATTGTTCTTCCCAACCCGTGGCCATGTGTGTTTGTTCTTCATAACACATGGCCACGTGATGGTTTCTTCCTTCCCACCCGTGGTCATGTAATTCCTCCCTTCTTCCCACCCGTGGGCACGTGATTCTTCCCTTCTTCCCACCCGTGGCCATGCAATTCTTCCCTTCTCCCCACTTGTGGCCACGCACATTGCTTCCTTTCTTGGACACGGCCACGCAAGTCTGTCTCCTTTCTTGTACATGGCCACGTGATGTTTCACTCTCCCTTGTACACTACCACATGTGGTTTCTTCTTGGAAACACACGGCCACTCATTGGTTTCTCCTTCAAAATACATGGCCACTCACTCCTTTATGCATGAGAATACATTGCCACTTGTCTTGATTTCTTTCCCACACACGGCCACTTATTGATTTCCTCTTAGAAGTACACGACCAAGCATAACCTATTGTTTTCTTATTGCATGGCCACATGTGCTTCTTGTACACATACTCCTAAACAATTATCACCCATAATCATAAGTTTAGGTGATATCTCAAAGTTAATAAAATAGTTACATAGGTAGGATGAATAAAGTTGGTCGTGAATGTGAGGATGATGATTGTTCACCAAGTAATGGTTAATAGGTAAGTAAAATATTGACGGATTAATAGGTTATAAAAGCCGATATTCCAAGTTAAAGTCTATAAAGATATAATTTAGAAAATCAAGACCATAAGATGAAGTACTATTGAAAGATAGATGGAATGAAGATTAGGGTATGAGAAAGTAAATTGAACTGAGTTGTATGTAATTTAAGCCACCAATATGCTATATTAGAGTAGTCCATAAATAGAAGAACCTCTATGCATGTATATAAAGAATTTACAGGTAAATTAGAGCATCCACTATATTATAGTATTAGGGTACTCTTGAGAACCAATTTTGAAGGGGCTTGAATGAGGTAATGCTTATAGAAGTAAGTCACTAGAATAGGGTTTGGTGCATAATAAGCACATAACCAAGGACAATAAGAAGTAACCTAATGGCTCTAAATTGTTTATGTTATTTAAGGTACCTTATGAGATTGGTATCGGTGAAGAACTCAAGCAAAACAATTGGCTTTGTCCAGTACTATATATATATATAATACCTATACCCATGTTTTTTTACAATGGCAAGAGATTACCATGTTTTTATCTAGTACCATTAAGAAGATAGTTATAATGTGCATGACTAAATTAAAAGAGATGGAATATTGATTGGCACTCGAAGAGGGAACTGTAGAAATTGATTATGCTTTAAGTCATACCACGAATCAATGATTAGCCTGGACATAATGAAACATACATACTAGTTGCCCTATACCCTATGGGGGTAAACACGGGATGAAATAATCTTACATAACTTACCAGGGGTATAATATGTTATATGATGAAAGAGTAATTGTAAGATGAATAAAAACAAGTATGAATTGGTTAGGAGAGATGACCTGTTGTTCATGATCTAATAGACTATAAAAGTGAACTAAAGATGAAAGTTGTACCAGTGTCGATCTTAATTCAAAAGAGGACCTATGCGTATTCTTATATGGGTCATAATTGCATGATTATTGTTTAAAGTAATCAGTCATTGATGGGAGTTACGATGCTATGAAAGCTATTCATGGAAAATTAACGACAAGGTACGCAAGTAAGAATTATTTATGAATTATGTAAGTTTATATGGTATAGTTGATTTGACTATGCTATGATGAGTAGTCTGTGCCATAAGATGAACAAACATGAGAAACCCAAATGTATGAATTGCTATGATTTTATATATGGACATGCATGTAATTTTAGGAAGACTTTTAATTGCAAGAACTACACCTTTTATAGTTATTTTATTGACTACATGCATAATGCTAGATATGACAAGGTTAACCAATGGAAGTTATACTTTATTATGTTTGCATTATCATGTAAATTACTATGATATGTATGAAGGATGTTTATGCGGCTATGTGATTACAAAATTTGCAACTATGTATATTGTAGTCTATTGCTCAACGTTGAGATATGACAAGAATAATATGCACTCTTTTATGAAATGTGGCTTTAAGCCGAATGACATACTAAGTAAAGAAGAATATGTTGAATCTAATTATGCTTAAGAATGGTAAAGCCTGTGAGTCTTAGTTCAGTTATGGATTAGATAGGCATGCCTAGAGGGATACAGTCGCAGCTGCCATAGTTTACCCCGTTTGGGTCTTGTTCCTTAAAGGAACCATCGTTTGACCCCGTTTGGGTCCATAGTTTGTTCCTTGTTGGAACCATTGCTTGACCCCATTTGGGTCCATTGTTTGATATCTTCGGATATCCATAGTTCAATACCTTCGGGTATCCATTGCTCCCGTTATCCACCCTTGGAACTAGTACTTAGGCAGGCTATCAAAGATGATAAATGTGCATAACATAAAGAAAATATGTAATGATTGCTCCATTTATATAATGTAAGCATGATGAATGGCCTATTATAGTGTTATATTCTAATTCTTGATGACTTTAAACTATTTCTATGAAATGAAATGCCATATTATGTGTTACATGACTAATATATCCCACAGTTATTATAAAGAAGGTTCTCGTGTGAGGGCCATTATGAGCTAAGCTCACCAATAGGCTCAACGGTGAATAGTTTGGCCGTTTGAGCCACAAGTTTACAACATTATATTAAAAGTTATACGAACCACAGTATACATAATGATCTTCATGTATATGAAAATTATAGTATGTTGCATATGGTATGAGGACTTGGTCCATTAATTATGATATGTGGCACATGTTCGTTGAAATGGCATGAAAACCCGTTAGCATGTATATGAACATTTCATATGGATCTGTATATGTATAATTCTGATATAAACCCAATTGCAAACCATGATATACTATGATGTGGTATGGTGCCTTAAATTGTAATGATAAAATAGCATTAAGGAATAAGTGTGTATGAACCCAAAATGAGAATTAAGTAAAGATATATGAAGAAATCAAGTATAACAATAATTGTATGGTTGTTAAATGGCATGAGCACCTCGGTGTGCGTAGATTTAATGTTGAATGCATTAATTATGTAACGATATGATTAATGCATTAAGTTAACAGTTTGTACTATCAACAACCCGAATGCATGAATTATAGAGTAGTAAGGATTTGGAGGGTATGAATCAAGCTAGTTATGGAAGAAAGGAAGTAAACTTATGATAATAATTTGACAAGTTTCGAGATAAGATAATTTACAGAATGCTCTAGACGTTGGTAAGTAGGGTTTTATTATTAAGGTTGAGAACTTTCCCAATATGTCCATAGTGATACGATCAATATAATAGACTCATATGTTATCCCGTGCTGTTGTGAAAGTTTGCATGATTTGATAAATTGTGTAAAGAGGTTATGTGCATGCATATAGAGTTTTGTTCCCCACTAAGCTTTATAGCTTAACACGGGTTTGTTTATCCGTGTAGGTTTCGAGTTCAGCTCTAGAGGATCGAGCTAGATGCTGTTACCTTGAGGATTTTGAGATTTTTTGAAGGCCATTTATGTTATTATTATTTATCGATAAGCTGATGTATTTATTGTGGCATGTAATTATGGCCTGTTCTATAATTATTATTATTTATGCTTGATCTCTATTAGGTATGATGATGATTGATGATTACCCATGGTTAAGGAATTAGGGTGTTCATTAAGCCTCTACACTTCATGACATAATTTTGCCATTTTTTTCAATATTTATAATTTTGCCCCCAAACATCTCTTTTATTCAATTTAGTCATTTTTCTCTTCAATTTGGCTGTGAAAAATATCAAAACTTCCAATTAAACCTCAAAATACAAATGCAACTAATTAAACCTAAATTTAACTATATTAAGGCCAATTTAACTAAATTAAACATCTAAAACACACTAAAAATATACTATAAGTCATAATTATCAGTTCTAGGTCTAAACCCATTCCATTAAGCTTGATAGTGCACGTCTTGCTCTTCTATCCTAGGTGGTGGTGGATCATTTATAGGTCGGTCATTATCAGGTACGTATCAATGTTGAGATGTGGATATACCCTTATCCCCTATTTTTTCATGGTGTCTTATAGTCTCCTAATCCTATGAAATGTTATTTCTATTTTAGGATCCATAGGTAAAATCGGATCACCTTTTACCATAAACTACTAACACCTTTAAAATAAAAGAAAAAAATTAGAAAATACAAAATATATAATAAAAAGAGGAGAAGAAAACACACAAATTCCATTCTAACCTTGTGAAAATCCAAGTTTTGCAAGGTGGTCAGTGGTAGAGGATCCAAGAGATGGCCTTTCCAAAACTTAGATCCAATAGCAAAGATATGCTTAGTTTGTGCATCTATTTTAATTTCAACCTATTCAAGTAGCTTCTTATGGTGAGGATGGATGTTTTAGCTCGTTCTTTGGTTGTGCTGGTAGGTATATACCTCTTGATGGGGGTTTCAGGTACTATGAGAAGCATTTGATATTAGTGTTTTTGCTTATTGAATTTGTATGTTTTTTCTTTTTTTACATATTTTTACCTGTCATCGCATATTAGTTGCATGTTTCCGTATTAATTTCATGGTCTTTTCTTTTTTCATTTTTCTTTTTAGGCATATTAAGCATTAATGAAATAAAACATAACATATAATATGTGCATAAATTAAATACAAGTTCAATCCCTATATATATATATATATATATATATATATATATATATATAAAGTTTTAAACTTCTTGAATACAAAAAAAATAAATCTACTATGATGGCCTTGATCCTCTGCGATAGACTGGCCCTGATGGAGGTCTAAAAGCTGAGAGCTTAAGAGGTATAGCTGGTGCCATAGCTTACCATGCTGTTGGTGGCTGTACCTCATCCTATCTAAATTTGAAATGGAACCTTGGTAATATGGCTATCAAGGGCTGTAGAATCTATGCTATCACCTCTACTAATCGCTCTGATCCCTAGATAACCTTAACGACTGCCCTAGAGTTTTACTCAAGGTACCTCATCAGGTCTCTCCTTAGGTACCTAATATATCTCCTTAACTACTTATCCATCTCCACTATAACCTGTCTACCATTAGGGACCTCTTCCTTGATGCAAGTGCCCTATTCCTGAATTTGGATGAGTGACCCATCATTCATTTATAGGGTCGTATCGAATCTCTACCCTACCATCACTAGTTTAGCTTTGATATCTTGAATGTTAGACTGTAGGGACTGTATTGCTGCTGGCAATAACTATAATGATTGTACTATTGCTAGTATTGCCTATACTGTTTAATCCTGCATCTGATAGTCTCCTCTATAGCTATCAATCTCTTAAAGATGTCACTAGGTAAATGTATTGATGATGGATGCACGGGTGGCATAGTAGATGAGGATGCCTTTAGATGCATTGGTGGTGGTGGAGCAGTCGATGTAGATACCTCTGGATGTCCTTAAGGCGGAGGACTAGTAGAGGTAGAAGCCTCCAAATGTCCATAAGGAGAAAACCTCCCTATCCTCCTATCTAGTGACCATTGGTGTTTGATAGGCAATTGAGGATGTGTTGATGGCTGTGGTGACCCATCCAGGAGGTCCTGCAGGTCTATTTGCATATCAAACTGGTAATCAGAATTGGCCCTTACTCCTTGATGCTCATGTTGCTTCGCTACCTAATGATCTTGCTGTAATGACTGTACTGAAGGTGTTTGTAGGGCTATTGGTAGCTCATATTGTGGTTGGTCCTGGACATCCCCTTTTCGTAGGTGCATCTGGCACTATAGGATCTAGACCCCACCTCCGCCTGGTCTTTGAAATTATCAATAGCCGATATTGCCCCTCTCATCCCTAAACGGGCCTACCATCTTCATGGTGAGCATAACCTATAGGTCCACATAAATGTCCTATTGAAGAGGGTCACCAAATCTACTCTCATCTGGCCTAGTGATAGCAATGATCAAATCACGATGCCCTCTATGAAAATCTTTATGGTGGACTGATTGGCCACCTTGACTAATAAAGCAATGATCTTGTGGGTGATGTCTACATTTTTGCACTCTCACATCCCTTATAAACTAGTAATATCAGCGGAGTTAACTGACCCTAGACTCCCGATGCACCCTAAATAGGATGTGGATAACACCCTCTGAATGTACCGATATACCTAGGTGGTTAACATCATGCTCTTCACTGTGTTCAACTAATATTTGACCCTTGAGAGTACCGGTGCTCTCTATATGGTTCAATCCACTATCCTATTAGGTGTGACCACATCGAGCCTAATTGGAAGGCCCATGGCATGAGTGAATCACCAGTGTGTAATGCTATAATGAATGCCCAATGCCCAGAACTGTACCACAACCTCGGTGTCCGACCTTTGGAAACCATCATACTCCAATATGGCTAAGACCTCTCTAGTGAAATCTAGATAAGTTTGAAATGCTAGAGCAAAGAACTTTATCCACTCAGCTCTAGCTAGGAATTGATCAAACTCCTCTATTAGCTCGATAGATTGCAGAAATTATCTGGACATAAAGTGACTAGATTGAAACTGGACTCGTAGCAAGGCTCGATATTTGGTGACCTACTTGGGCTTTATGTCTGCTAGTATAGGCTAGGCTGGGGTTGCATATGCAGTTCTTCGAGGCATCTTGCATAAAGATTATATGTTAATATTTACGATTGACTTGGGATACAAGTAAGCTAATGCATTAGATTTAGTCATAATTTCAGCAACATGCTAGCTTAAATGGAAACAAATAACCTGTATGGAAATGTGTGTTAAGTGCCATAAATAATGAACAACATCCTAAGCCTATTATCAGGCAATCTAACAAGTATGTATGAAAAAAAAGGTATAATACATACTCTAGATTCTATGCAAATTCTAACAAAAATTTGGCATCATTCTGGCTAGGAGCGTGCTTGGTCCTTGCATAAAAAATCAACTTAAAAAAATACACAAGCCATCATTGATCGCCAAGCAACACAACCTAAGTTTTTCAACAAAGGAAACTACATTTTCTCAAATTATTCTGGTGCAATTTCAGTCTTAAATACAACATGCTTTTAATGGTACGAGGATAAAAGCTATCTATACTATTTACTAAAAAAAGTTTATAAATTACTTGCTCATACACAAGGCTGTTCCCAGTTACAGTATCATGCATATAGATTTTATGAATTTAAGTTACACTTCTAAAGGCATCATTTAATGCTAAACTAAAAGGCAACATGCTTACATAAATTATCCTTTTATTAAAGTATAAAAATATAAAAAGAGGTCTAAAGCATAATTAAACTAACAAAATAACTAAATAAAATATTGAAAAATGAAAATGGTACTTACTTATGTAGTGAACAAGGATTGAAAGAAAATGCAAAAGAAAATAGAAATGGACTTCTCCCTAAAGTACGCATCACTTTTTGGAAAATTTAAGCACAAACAGCTTAAAAAATGGACCAAAAATAAGGAAAAAGGCTCAAGAAAACTGAGAGGGTTGTTGGAATTTCAAAAATGGAAGTTTTAGAACAATGAGAAAGAGGAAGAAAAAAGTATTTTATTTTTAAATTTATGAGCGACAGACGGGAAGCTCGTCCCTTGCTAGCAATAAATAGCCATATGGTACGTCCCATCTATCACTACTTTTTGACCTTTTTACCCTTTTTTCATTTCTTTTTAATTTTATTTATTCATTTTTCATTCCTATTATTTACCTAAAAACACATTATTTTTGTCCTTGTTGCATATTTACTACACTATTTTATTTTATTTACATATTTATATCCATGTATTATTTATCTTAGTTGCACACATTTATTGAAAACCCAAAACACTTCCTGAGATTTATTGTGCCTCTTAAATTTCCTAACTTTTTGTGTCAAAAATCTTCCAAATTTATTTTCTTTGGCCATAAAACTTTAAGGTTCCCTACAAAAAATGAAAACAAAAGAAAAGGCAACAATATGTGCGTGCAATGCATAGGATATGCAAAAAAATGAATTTGTTCAACCATAGGTAATAGATGGGCTTGCCATGGATCGTTTCTCAAGGGATAACTGTCTGTCATCCCTTTTCTATAAATAGTACAAACTTTCTTTAGTCTTTATGCCTTTGACTTCCCCCCTTTTCCAATGAAGCTTTTGCCAGGTATTTTCTTTTCTTCCTTTTCCCTTTCCCTTTCCTTCTTAGTCATTTTTCTTTTAGTTATTTATTTTCATGCCATTCTTGCACTTAGACAATTTGAAAATTCTTGTTACCATAACTTCTACACTTATAAAATTGCACCAAGTATTGGATGACTTCAGAACTTAGAAAGACCCCCTTTTGGCTTCATACTCGAATATAGGGTTCCTAAAAAAGATTATCATTTGACAAAAACTTGATTTTTGCTACTGCACGATATTGGAAGGCTAGGTTCCATATGTTTATGTTTACACAGTAGGAGTTATGTTTCATAGTTCCTAGTTATCCCCAAAAGCTGGCCCGTGCCCTAGGCATTCTTCTTTCTAAAGCTAAAGGTTTGGTATCTTATGGAAAGACCTTTATTTAACCTCTTACAGGTGTACTGGATGACTTTGATGATGTGCCCACTTTTCAGTTTGCTGTGATTTTACTTTGCTTCTTTGCTCGGTGCCTATTGATATGTATTGATGAATTAATGATTGGAGATTATACACTATTCAATATTATGGATAGCATTCGAAGAGGGCACAATCCCTTTCCTCTAATTTTAGCAGAGACCATCATCAGTTTAGATGGTGTTAATTATGGTCCTCACTTTTGTCTCACTGGTAGTCCTCTGCTGCTTTAGATATGTCCTTATTTTGAAAGTAGTATGCCCTTTATGGATTTTCATACTAGCTTTTCTTATTAAAAAATACATCTTTCTAAATTTTCACGTATTTTCTTGCTTTATTTTGTTTGAGATAAATCTTACTCACCCGATCGACTTTTTTTAGATATGAATTCGTGAGAAGCTAAAGCTACTGTCAGAGCCTCCCCCTTAAGTTAGAGCCATAAACACTAACCCATGAGATATGTCATACTTAGACACCTGCAGCATGGATTTGAGTTAATCTAGGAGGGAGTTGATTGGATGGCTCGGCTAATGGATGATGACATCATGTCTTGGTGCACTTGCTCACAATACTCATCAGTTCAGGGATCAGTAGGATACTGTTAGGTGTCTACTAGCCTTTGTAAGTGGCATTTTAGTAGTTCCTTTCATATCAAAGTATTATCAAAGGATTTGGACTTGGCTCCCTGTAAGGATTACCATTTTTGTGATCAACACTTGTGGCTTTACCACTTCTACTTGATACAAGCAATGGGTTATGAGTCCAGCAATTGACAACGGGCTATCTCATCTTAGGCACTTGGATGGAGTGAGAGATATGAAACAAATATACTAGATTAGATACTATCATAGATTATAAATTTTTCTTTTATTGAACCTTTTAATTTTAATCATGTAAAAATGATACGCTACTTATTAGGATTTTTTGGTTAGGTGTTGTTTTATAATTGATTTTTAGATTTTAATCCTCTCTCCTCTCTCACATAATGCATTGGAGATAAAGTTAAGTAAACATCCCATTCAAATAAAAAAAGAAAAAAATAAATACATAAAATAAAGTTCTACTTAAATTATTGCATAAGCAAATCGTCCTACAGAAAATAATAATATACAAAAGCAAAAAATCATACATTAAACGGGCTATTAATTAGTTTTGAAATGTTGGTTCCCTCATACATATTCACAAAAAAGATGTTTTTATTATATTGTGTGAATTTATGCTAAAAAAATGGATATTGGTCTATATTTTAGGATAAAACCCAATAAATAAGTAAAAACAATTATTTAAGTGAAATTTTATCATTTAACATGCATAAAATCCTCTTTTTTTACTAATTATTACAACCTAAAAATAAATACATCCAAAAGGAAAAAAATTAATAAATGTATATTAAATAATTAAGCAAATAAAATCGTAAAAATAGATAAATAAAGGGTAAAAGAACAGCATGTGGGCAGTAAATAGTAGAGCACTCCCGAAAGCATGACTTCCCATGCAAGAATTTTACAGTAATCCTCCAAAAGCCTAAAAATTAAGTACTCATAAAATACAAAGATAAGACAAATAATTAATACATAATAATAAAAGTAATTAAAACACTGAATCATTAAAAAAATACAAAAAATAGACATTATAGCATGAAAATACACAAAGTGACATAAAAATATGATAAAAATGATAAACATGCATAGATATATATGAAATACATCATAAATGAAAAACATTTAGGGATGGCCACGGAGATAAGGGATGGCCATAAAAAGGAATAATGGATGGATAGAAAGAAAGAGCTGAGTGGTCCCATCCCTCGAATGAGGGACAGGCATCCCTTAACCCTTCATCCTATCTGTCACCTTTGGACATAACTAAAAAATGAAAAAAATTGCTACATGCAGTAAATTAATAAAAATGAGTTTCTAGCCCTAAAACATGCATTTACATAACATAAATCATGCTAAAATATATTATAACCATAAATCACGCATAAAATACGTAATTAACATGCTTTAGCAAGATTAAAAGAACAGAACATAAAGCTATATATATACAACAATAGAGGAATCTCATAGGTTTTATCATACCTTTAGTATATTGATATGATCTTGAAAAACTCATAAATAGTGTGTCTTTATGTTTAGTTTTGTTAGGTATAGTATTTAATAATTTGGTATTTTATGTGTATTTTACTGCTTTTATGTGTTTTGTGTGTTTGTGGATGTTTTATTTTTTTTATAGGAGTAAGGGAATGGTTTGCAGCTTAAAGGACATCATTTAGAGAAGAAAGAGAAAATCTAGGGCTAGAAAGACCATCATCACAAGGGGGACAATGGATGGGGTTCGCGATAGCATGCGGAGGAGTGCCAAGCCAGCTGAAGTGAGGAAATTGCAGGCCAGTCTTGGGCGCGCCATGTCGCAAGCACGACAATGGTCATGAGCGCGACAACTAGCGATTGATGAAGAAGTTGACTTTCAAGAGTTGTGTCTTTTATCAAGAATTGCAACCTTTTGGAAGAGGCATTTGAAAGGACATCTCTTTTAGAGATGTATTAATATTAATTTGAACAAAATTGAGAAGGGGGATGAACATATTTGATTTTGTAATTTTGAGAACAATAGTTTAGCATTTTTACCTATTAGCTTTATTTTCATGGTTTGAAGAGAAGACATATAAGGAAGAACATTATCTTTGGTGAAAGGAAAAAGGGTTGAGAGATCCCCTACATTTATTTCTTATTCTTACTTCTTTCTTGTAATTATTAAATGAATATTATTTAAGCATTTGATTTATATCAATGAACTTTTTATTTTCCATTTACATTTATAGTCTTTGTATGTAGAATTTGCTATTAAAACTTTATTAGTATCATTATAAGTTAAGGAAAATGAGCTTAGATGGCAATTCTTTCTTTGAAAATCAACAAAGTAGTTATAAGTAAGAGAGTTAGCTAGAGCAACATCTTACTGATAGTTAATAGGAAATTCATTATCAAAGCATAGTTTGAGAGATCACATGTGGAGATAATTGCTATAGGTTGGTGAATAATCTTAAAATGTATAATTAGAATCAACTAGTTCATTAATGAGAGTTAAGGATTAGCATTTTAATTACATGTTTTAGGCATTCTAATTCATGATAAGAGAGTGGATTAGAAATATATTCCAACTTGGCTTACTGATAAGATTATAAATAATAATTGAAATGACGGTATCAAGTGCATGATTATTAGCTTTTAATTACATAAATGGTCCAACCTCACCACCCCCTACTGCAAATTATCTCCAGGATAGGTTTGACTGTCCTTTTCCCATCTTTACTAAGGATAAAGGTGAGAAATTTAAATTTTTCTCTAAAAAGCATTATGTAGGTATGCTACATTTAGATTTTTCTTTGCTTAATGCTTTAGGGCTTACCTCACAATTTGACAAATATATTAAATACATGAAAGGGGGGAAATTTGTTCACATGACTTTGCCTGTTAGAAAATATTGGTTTGGGTTTCCCTTAAATGGCAATTGCTTTAACTCTAATGTTTTTTATCATAAATCTGTCTGGCATAAAATAACTAGTTTGGATGTGTTTAACAATAAAAATGCACCTAATCGACTCATTAAGGATGATGCTTTATTTTTTTTTCATAAATATATTTGTCATGCCTTATTGGGGAGAGTTAAGAGCACCAAAGTTCAGACTCGTTTGTGCTCGATTTAATAATTTCTCGTAAAACTCTTTGTTCAATAAATTTCATTGTTGATGAGCTATACCATGCTTCTATTGATAAGACAAAAATGGTAAGCATGTGTCACATGGTTACCGTAATCATTTTAGGGTATTTAGGCAATTTGGCTAACTTTACTTTAGATGAAAATGAGTCAGTTGCTTTAATAGATGTCAAATACTTGAGTAATTCTCATGTATTGGATCGAGGCACTTGGCTTCCCCAATTTATGTCACATTTTACGCAGGGTGCTAGACCAAGTCAGGATAAAGGGAAAGGCAAGACTCCTGAATCATCTGCTACTGCCACATCTGGTGATTCAAATGGCTTTGAGGATGAAGATGTCGGTGGGAATGCTGGTGATTCTTGTATTGGGCAAGATGAGGCTGTTGTCCATGAGGATGTTACTGGTATGCAGTGTATTATCTCCCATTTAGATGGTATCGAAGCTGCCAACTAGAGCATGGCGGCATACATGGATTCGCTTGAGACTACAATGCACCCAATGCATAAGATTCATAAGGGCTTGAGCCGAAAATTGCTCTCATTTTTTCGCCAGTAGAAAGTGCAATTTACTCTTTCACCTCCGGGGACCCCTAGTGGACCAGCTGAGTAAACATTCCCGCATCTCCTATTTTTACTTTTTATTGTGTGTTTGTGTTAGCATGTGTTATGTGATTGTTTGTGTTATTTGCTTGCCTATGATGATTCCCTTCACACAATGAGGACATTGTGTCTTTTAAGTGTGTGTGTTTGTATGGTGGGATATGCATGTTTTTGTTTATTGTTATGTGTATATTGTGTTGTGAATTTAATTTTAGATCTTGTGTATTTGGGAATTATTTGGAAATAAATGCATGCTTAAGCTTGAATTTCTGTCATTTTTAGTCTAGTTAGGCAAATTTTTAGGCTAATCATTTTCATTTTACATTGACAATTAAATGTACATAATAAAGGTTATGATTTGGCAAAGCACTTTAGTGTAGGTTCTTTCTAAGTTGAGTATCTTTTCACATGTATAAAGGATTATTTTTGACAATTTATTGCTTAGGATAATTTGACCTATAACTTAAGTAAGCTTTTGAGCCTTGTACATTGACATCTTTCTTGTATGAGAGCCTTAATATGCCATATGCTCCAGAATTTTTTCTCGGTAAACGTTGAGATTACATTTAGTATGAGATCTACATGAAAAATGATAAGGATATTTAGATTAAACCATTTTGGCTTGCTTTAAAAACTTACCTTTTTTGACTTTAGGTAGATAAGTTTTAGCCTTAAACCTGTTTTTGTTGATTAACATGTAATTAGTCAATATCCTTTGCTAAACATAAATCCATTTTCTTTGTGTTACCCTTTTTGTGAAGAGAGATAACTTGCTATATCATTAGGAGATATATATTGTAAATATAAGCATGATGGAATTTAAAATGTGAGTTAAAGAAATTCCTTTCTTCTCTAGGATCAATATTAAAACAAGGGCTAGTTTCTAAACAATAAAAAGAAAAAAAATATAATATAGTTAAAAAACAAAAGAAGAAGAACAAAAGAAACTTGTAGTTAGTGTTGCTATAGAAAGGGAATATGAATAATAATTGCATCATGCAAAGCTTAGATTTTTAAAGACATCTCTTATGATTTGGTAATATTTTTTCTATTCACAATTTAAGCGACGTAAACAAAAAATTATCCTACCTTTAACTGAAGCCAAGTTACAACTTTTGTCAGACCCTTTTGATCTCATATATCATTATATACTAGTAGTATAGATGTTTACTAATTTCAAACTTATGGTAGGCATTGGCATGTTTAAGGAATGAGAGAAACACTAACCCATAAACACATTGAATGAATTAGTGGTTTAAGAATAGAGTGTTTGAGTGAGAACTACTTTACGCAATACTTGGTGTGAAATAATATTTACATGTGTTAAGATATTCAAGTTCTTAAGTTCACACATTCTTGTGCTTTGCTACGTCATAATTTTCCAAATGTGCATGGTTGTTTTAGTTAAATGGATAATAGTTATGTTTGAGAATTTGCATACTCGGGCTAAATTTGTGAAAAGATGAATGTTTCTTCCCGTGATTTTCAAAAAATTGCCAGATATAAGTGTGAGCTCCAAAATTATGTGTTTGTGTACTTAAATTTCTGTTGCATTTTGATGTTTTGCTTGAGGACAAGCAAAGGTTCAAGTGTGGGGAATTGATATGAGCTTGAAAAGCTCATAAATAGTGTGTCTTTATGTTTAGTTTTGTTAGGTATAGTGTTTAATATATTGGTATTTTATGTATATTTTGTTGCTTTTATGTGTTTTATGTGTTTGTGGATATTTTATTTGTTTCACAGGCGAAAGGGAATGGTTTGGAGCTTAAAAGACATCATTTCGAGAAGAAGGAGAAAAGCTAGGGCTAAAAAGACCATCATTGCAAGGGCAACAATGGATGGGGGTCACGACAGCATACGGAGGAGAGGTAAGCTAGCTGAAGAGAGGAAATTGTAGGCCAATCTTGGGTGTGGCATGTCACGAGCGTGACAACTGGAGGTTGATGAAGAAGTTGACTTTCAAGAGTTGTGTCTTTTATCAAGATTTGCAACCTTTTGGAAGAGGCATTTGAATGGACATCTATTTTAGAGATGTATTAATATTAATTTGAACAGAATCGAGAAAGGGGATGAGGAGATTTGATTTGGTAATTTTGAGAACAATAGTTTAGCATTTTTAACTATTAGCTTTATTTTCATGGTTTGAAGAGAAGACATACAAGGAAGAAGATTACCTTTGGTGAAAGGAAAAAGGGTTGAGAGATCCCCTTCTTTTATTTCTTATTCTTACTTCTTCTTTGTAATTATTAAATGAATATTTTTTAAGCATTTGATTTATATGATTGAACTTTTTATTTTCCATTTACATTGATAGTCTTTGTATGTAGAATTTGCTATTAAAACTTTATTAGTATCATTATAAGTTAAAAATGACCTTAGATGGCAATTCCTTCTCTGAAAATCAACAAAGTAGTTATAAGTAGGAGAGTTAGCGAGAGCAACATTTTACTGATAGTTAATAGGAAATTCATTATCAAAGCATAGTTTTAGAGATCACATATAGAGATAAATGCTATAGGTTAGTGAATAATCTTAAAATGTGAAATTAGAATCAACTTGTTAATTAACGAGAGTTAATGATTAGCATTTTAATTGCATGTTCTAGGCATTCTATTTCATGTCGAGAGAGTGGATTAGAAATATATTCCAACTTGGCTTACTGATAAGATTATAAATAATAATTGAAATGATGGTATCAAGTGCATGATTATTAGTTTTTCATTACATAAATGGTCTTATTTGATTATAATAAATTTGGATTTAATTGATTTATACGATAGAGTAGATTTAGAATTAATTACCAATTTATGAATGTTGTAATCAAGACTAAAATTAAGTTGTAATAGTGAATAATAACAATCAACATTCCTCGTGGGGTCGATATCTGAAGTACTATAATTGGTACACCGTATACTTGCGGTATTATAGCTTTTAGAAAAAGCATAAAAATAAATGCATGCTTAAGCTTGAATTTCTGTCATTTTTGGTCTAGTAAGGCAAATTTTTAGGCTAATCATTTTCATTTTACTTTGACAATTAAATGTACATAATGAAAGTTATGATTTGGCAAAGAACTTTAGTGTAGGTTCTTTTTAAGTTGAGTATCTTTTCACATGTATAAAGGATTATTTTTGCCAATTTATTGCTTAGGGTAATTTGACTTATAAACTAAGTGATATTTTGAGCCTTTTAAATTGATATTTTCCTTTTATGAGAGCCTTAATATGCCATATCCTCTAGAATTTATTATTGGTAAATGTTGAGAATACATTTAGCATGATATGTGCATCAAAAATGATAAAAGCATTTAGATTAAACCATTTTGACTTGCTTTATAAACTTACCTTTTTGACTTTAGGTAGCCAATTTTGAGCCTTAAACTTATTTTTGTTGAGTAACATGTAATTAGTCAATATCTTTTACTAAACAAAAATCCATTTTCTTTGTGTTACCCATTTTGTGAAGAGAGATAACTTGCTATATCATTAGGAGATATATATTGTAAGTATAAGTATGATGGAATTTAAATTGTGACTTAAAGAAATTCCTTTCCTCTCTAGGATCAATATTAGAACAAGGCTAGTTTCTAAACAATAAAAAGAAAAAATATAATATAGTTAAAAAACAAAGAACAAAAAAAGAAAAACAAAAGAAACTAGTAGTTAGTGTTGCTCTAGAGAAGGGAATATGAATAATAATTACATCATGCTAAGCTTAGATTTTTAAAGAAATCTCTTATTATATGGTAATGTTGTTTCTATTCACAATTTAAGCTATTTAAACCAAAAATTATCCTACCTTTAACCTAAGACAAGTTAGAACCTTTGTAAGACCCTTTTGATTTCATATATCATTATATACTAGTAGTGGAGATGTTTACTAATTACAAGCTTATGGTAGGCTTTGGCAGGTTTAAGGAATGAGAGAAATACTAACCTATAAATACATTGAGTGAATTAGTGCTTTAAGAATAGAGTGTTTGAGTGAGAACTACTTTAGGCAATACTTGGTGTGAAATAATATTTATATGTGTTAATATATTCAAGTTCTTAAGTTCACACATTCTTGTGCTTTGCTACGTCATAATTTTCCAAATGTGCATGGTTGTTTGAGTTAAATGGATAATAGTTATGTTTGAGAATTTTCATACTTGGGCTAAATTTGTGAAGAGATGAATGTTTCTACATGTGATTTTCAAAAAATTTCCAGATATAAGTGTGAGCTCCAAAATTATGTGTTTGTGTACTTAAATTTCTCTTGCATTTTGATGTTTTGCTTGAGGACAAGCAAAGGTCCAAGTGTGGGGAATTGATATGAGCTTGAAAAGCTCATAAATAGTGTGTCTTTATGTTTAGTTTTGTTAGGTATAGTGTTTAATATTTTGGTATTTTATGTGTATTTTGTTGCTTTTATGTGTTTTGCGTGTTTGTAGATGTTTTATTTGTTTTATAGGAGTAAGGGAATGGTTTGGAGCTTAAAGGACATCATTTAGAGAAGAAGGAGAAAAGCTAGGATAGAAAAACCATCATCGCGATGGCGATAATGGATGGGGGTCGCGAAAGCATATGGAGGAGAGCCAAGCCAGCTGAAGTGAGGAAATCGCATGCTAGTCTTGGGCTTGCCATGTCGCGAGCGCGATAATGGTTGCGAGCGCAACAACTGGCGGTTGATGAAGAAGTTGACTTTCAAGAGTTGTCTTTTATCAAGAATTGCAACCTTTTGGAAGAGGCATTTGAAGGGACATCTCTTTTAGAGATGTATTAATATTAATTTGAATAGAATTGAGAAAGGGGATAAGGAGATTTGATTTTGTAATTTTGAGAACTATAGTTTAGCATTTTTAACTATTAGCTTTATTTTCATGGTTTGAAGGGAAGGCATATAATGAAGAAGATTATCTTTGGTGAAAGGAGAAAGGGTTGAGAGATTCCCTTCTTTTATTTCTTATTCTTACTTATTCTTTGTAATTATTAAATGAATATTATTTAAGCATTTGATTTATATGAATGAAATTTTTATTTTCCATTTACATTGATAGTCTTTGTATGTATAATTTGCTATTAAAACTTTATTAGTATCATTATAAGTGAAGGAAAATGACCTTAGATGGGAATTCCTTCTCTGAAAATCAACAAAGTAGTTATAAGTAAGAGAGTTAGAAAAAGCAACATCTTACTGATAGTTAATAGGAAATTCATTTTCAAAGCATAGTTTGAATGATCACATGTGGAGATAAATGCTATAGGTTGGTGAATAATCTTAAAATGTACAATTAGAATCAACTAGTTCATTAATGAGTGTTAAGGATTGCATGTTTTAAGCATTCTAATTCATGTCGAGAGAGTACATTAGAAATATATTCCTTCTTGGCTTACTGATAAGATTATTAATAATAATTGAAATGATGGTATCAAGTGCATGATTATTAGCTTTTCATTACATAAATGGTCTTCTTTGATTATCATAAATTAGGATTTAATTAATTTATACGATAGAGTAGTTTTAGAATTAATAACCAATTCATGAACGTTATAAACAAGATTAAAATTAAATAGTAATAGTGAATAATATCAATTAGCATTTTTCGTGGGATCGATATCTTAAGTACTATAATCGGTACACCCTATACTTGTGGTATTAAAGCTTTTAAAAAAGGCATAACAGATATTACACAAATCAAAAACAAATCATGCTTCAATAAAATATACATATTATTTGGGCATAATAATTAAAATGCATCACATCGATATCAAATGATCGTATGAGCATGTGAATATATTATAGAGAGAAAGTGGGAAGGAGCTCAGAATGTTACCCTTAGGAGGTATTCAAACTCTATGGCTTTCTTGGTCTAGATTTCTACTCCGACTCATGACTGTTATTCCTCAAAATTAGATCTAAAAAAATCATTGCTTATGTGTTTTTAAGAACTTGCTAGACCATAAAACTTAGAGAGAGAGAAATTAATTCTTCTTCTTTTCTTTCAATGGTGGCTCTTAAAAAATGATTCCTCCTTTTCTGAAGCCCTATAAATTAAGGTTTTATACCAAATCAAGAATTTGAGTTGAATTTTTACTTTAAAATCATAAATTTGGAATCATATCGTTATCCTTCAACTTCCCTTTTCAAAATACCAAAAGTTATGGGAAATATTGGGTTTTGAGTGAGGAAAGGTCATCCCTCAATGAGGGACGATCATCTCTCATTACTATATCCTAAATTTATCTAAAATACCCCTTTGATAGACCACACAAGAGAGAGAAGCCCATAAATGGGCACCCCTCATGTGACAGATGGCCATCTATCACCACGAAAAGTCTAAAATGAGGTTTTTACACATATTTTGTTAAAACACTTGGAAATTTTAGTAAGATCTTAAATAATCGTGAAAATCTTTTAGAAAATTTGGAAAGTTTACGATCAAAGTTTTAGGATCCATTCCTGCTGTTAGTAATAAATCATATCCTTATCATTAGGTAACCCTGATCTAGGGTATTTCAGGTAACAATGTCTATAGTTGTCCCCAATTTTTGAGAGCTGGTGCATTGGTGCCAAAGTGAGCTAAACTTTAGAGTGAAAGAAAAATGATACGTACCTGAGGCAATGAATCTCATGGTTTACTTATTGCTTGAAATCCCTGATTAAAGCTTGGGGTATGCAGGATTAGGATTTGAGACGAACTCTATTTAAGGCGGCGAGTCTTCGATTATTCAATTAATGGCAGTGGCATGTAGAATTGAGACAACTAAAGGTTTCGCTTGATTAGTACCTGGGGCATGCAGAATCAAGGTTTGAGACTAACTCCATTGAAGGTAGTAAGTCTCCACTTGTCCAATTAGCGTCTGGGGCATGCAAAATTGAAATAAGAAAGAATATTTTTTCTAGATTAGTGTCTGGAGCATGCAGAATCGAGACTATTTGAATGCATCTGATTAGTGCCTAGGGAATGCAAAATTGTAATGACTTAATGAAGTTTGATTAACATCTAGGGCATGCATAATCAATGCTTTTTAAAGATTACTGGTTAATGTCTGGGCTTTGCAGAATCAGATTCACTTGGTTGAATTTTATTAGCAATTAGGGCATGCAAAATCAAATTGCTGATGGTTGAAGTTTTTCTCGAGGAATATGGATGTCCATTGAGGAGGCTTTGGTAGGTATGCATCATCATTAGACTTTCATCTTTTCTCAATAATTTCTTACATGTGTTCCCTTATTCATGTGGATTTTTATATTTTTCTTTCATCTGGAGAACACATACGTATATTCTCTTGCAAGAGTTTCCAGTACCTATTGTGAAAAATTTTGAATGTTAGCATTTTGTGTTTTGAACTTGGCCTTCTTCGGGCCTTTTTATCTCATTATTTATTGGTCATTATTTTTTTTACCTTATCATACTTTTTGTCAAGGTGTGATTATTTATGAATCATCTAATTAAATTTTGACATTTGTTTTCATCTTCCAAGCATAAAAAGCATAAATAAAGCAAGACATAAAATAAAATGGTAAACTATATACAAATTTGCTTTTATATACATTGACATTTTAATAAGTACTCCTTGAATACAAAATAAATAAATCACTAAGAGGGCCCTGATCCAAATGCTCTATAATATGCCAGCCTTAATGGCGATCTTAGAACTTATGGTCTGGGTGGTCGAGCTAGTGCCATAGCCTATGGTGCCAAAGGTGGCTACTTTATTGCTCCCTTAAATACAAATCTAAAGCCAAACAAAATTGAGGTTAATGGCTATAAAATCTATGTTATCACCTCTGCCAACCTCTTTGATCCCTAACCCACCTCGCATACTACTTTGGAGTGAGCCTCTAGATACCTTATCCGGTCTCCTCTCAAGTACCCAGTGCACCTTCTCAACTCTTCATTGATCACAATGATAGCCTACCTAGCCCCAAGAACTATGATATCGATGTGATTGCTCTGATCTCTGAGCTAAGTGATGGAGTCATTAACTACCTATAAAGACTCATTGAGCCTGTAGTTTGCAGTTTGTATATCTAGTGTGAGGCTCTATACCTCTATCTGTGAGGCCTAAACAGTCATTGGTAAGGCTTGAAGGGACTATACTGCTATATAGAATGGTCTGTAATGCCTTATCTTAATGCCTACTAGAGGCCTTTATTGCTGCTAACCTAGTGGAGATGTCATTTGATGAAGCGATTTGCAGGTGCCCAAGTAGGAGATGTGGAACTGATGGTGGAGTTGCAGTAGATGTTGATGCCTCCGGGTGTCCGTAAGGTGGAGAAGTCAAAGAAGATAAAGCTTCTGGGCATTTGCATAGAGAGAACCTCATAGCTGGTGACCTCTGATCCTAGCTAAGAGTCTATTAGCCTCTTCCAATAATTCAAAGTCCTTAAGGAACTATCGAGACATAAACTTACTTGCTTTATGCAAAACCCATCCCAAAGCTCTGTATCTGGTGGTTTTCTCAAGCATCATGTAGTTGGGTACTGCCTAGGCTGGTTGAGGATGCACTATCCTTTGAGGCATCCTGTAAAAAGAAAGGGGTACATGTCAGTTCATAGTGTGACATGTGTTGCAAGTAAGCCAAGGCATTGCAATTTTTAGAAAATATTATTATGCGCAACATGCATATGTACAAACAAAATAAAAGATGTCATTAGTCAGACAAAGATAGAATGAGAGATGCATTATGCATTTTATAAGAAATTTGGTGAAATTCGGGTAGCATTTTAGCTAGGAATGTGACTGCCTTCTGTATAAGAAAGACAATTTACAACATTAAATCTAACCACAGGTCCTCAAGGTTGCCAAATAGCATGATTACATGTTATTTGAATAAAAAACATAGTTCATATTTTATAAGGATTCTACCAAAATTTAGACAGTATTCTAGTTAGGAATGGACTGCCTCTATATAAAAAGACAAACTTTATAGTTGATAATAGCCATAGGCCATCAATGGCCGTTAACTAACATGTATTTAGTACAATCACAACCTAAAAAGTATTCTTAAAAACATATAAGTTGCTTACATATTATCTCTAAAAGGGTAGAAAAAATAGTCCTATGCGCTCATATATAAGTTTATTAAACTACCTACGGTATCATCCAAATAAAGTTTGGTAACTACATTACATTACTTAGATTACAAGGTATTATAAAGGTAAACAAGTAACAAAATAGATAAAATAGTAAATGTCCATATCCATCATTCCTAAATTAAAGTTTTATAGCCTAAGTTCTGTTCTAACTTAAAAAAAGACTAAAAATGAAGAAAAAAGAAAAAAGAAAAGGACAATTAAATTATACTTACTTGGACAAGCAAAATGAAAAATGTAGAAATGGTAGAAAAAGTCACCTCCTTGAACTATGCCAAAAAGTCACTTTCAGGCACCTGCAGGTGCAAAAGGATCAAAAATCAAATGTCGGATGAGAGATAATGTCTTAAAAAAATTGGAATTGAATCTTAAAAGATAGAAAAAATAGAGTTCTGGCCAAAAAATGAAGAAGAAGGGGGGATTTTATACCTCCTCAAGTGAGGGATGGGAAGCCCATCCTTCACTTAGCAATAGAAGAGATGGACATGTGTCCCATCCCTCAGGCCAAAAGATTGTAATGCCCTTCATTTTAATTTTCCTTTAATTTTCTCATTTTAACTTCGTTTTCTTTGGTCTTTTGACCATTTTCATTGATTTTTTAAGCTCTATCCATCTAAAACTAATTTAGGAACAATATTTACATTCTTTTATGACTTACCTTATTATTTTACAATATTCTCCATTTCTACTATCCTTTTAATACATACGGTATCTAAAAGTCTGAAATACCCTTAAAACATGTCGTGCCTCCCAAGACATATGACTTGTTGCATTCTAAGCCCTTCATGATTGAACGTTCAGATTATAAGGTCTTTTAGATTTCATGCAAAATGCTAATGAGAGAAAATGCAATAATAAGTATATGCAATGTATGAGATATGCAAATGTGACTTTTGACCTTCCAAAGGTGAGGAACGGATAGGCTGTGGCTTACTCTTGGTGAGTAACAACCATCCCTTATTACTTTTTATAAATAGTGCTTAATTTTATTAGGTTTTTATGCCTTTGACCTTTCAACTTCTAAAAAGCTTCCATTAGGTTTTTTTCTCTCTTTTTTCTTTTCTATTTCTGTTCTTTCCTTATTTTCCTTTTAGTAATTTATTATTTTCTGCCACTTTTGCATTTCAGACTATTTAAAAATCCTATTACCATGACCATCAAACTTATAAAACTGCACCATCAATTAGATGATCGAAGAACTTGGGAAGACGCCATTTTGGCTCCTCACTCAAGTCTTAGGTTTTTAGGAGAACTTCCCAGGATAAACATTTATTGTTTTATACTCTTCATTACTGGGACGTGAAACTACATGTATTTTGATTCATGCATCAGGAGTTATACCTTCCACCTGAAGAGTTTGCTGCCATGGTAGGTGCCAGGTTTGATCACAATGATCGCCCATGCTTGCCCCCTCCTATAATTAGCTATCCTAGGGAGGTGGTTTATGCCTTAAGTGTTTTTTGTTCTGAGGCTAGGGGTTTGGTACCTTAGGGGGAGACTTTTTAGTTGGAGTGGATGATTGATGTGTTGACTAATTTTGTTGACATTCCCACCTTCTATTCTGGTGTGGTATTGCTTTATTACCTTGCTCGGTGCTTGTTGGCATGTGGTGATGATTTCATGATTGCTGACTATGGGTTGTTTAGTCTCATGGATGGCATATGCCGGGGGCACAACTTATTTCCTATGACTATGGCTGAGAACATCATCAGCTCGGATACTTTTTGCTATAACTCCTCTACCTAGCATGGGTTTTCTTCCTTCCTTATGGGCAGTCCCATGATTCTTTAGGGATATCTTATAATTTTAAAGCTAGTACGCCCCTCGTGGATTTTTATACTTGCTTTTCTTATTAAAATATGCATTTTTTTAGATTTTCAAATATTTCAATGCCTTATTTTTGCCTGAGATGGATCCAATTTACCCTAGAGACTTTTTTTTTGCCTTTTTGAAGCCTCATTCTCGAATTAGAGACATAGGTGTCTATTTTCTCAGTTATATAATAGTTTGATGCTTGCAGTACTAGTTTCAGTTAGCTTAGGATGCAGTGGATTGGTTGGGTCTTTTGAGAGATAAAGATGTTAGGTTTAGGTGCTCATGGTTGCCTATTACTTCTGTGGTTGAAGATGGAGAATCAGGATGCATTCCTCTTGGTAGGCTTCATCAAGCCACCTTCTATATTGCTGCCTGTTGTGTCTGCCTATTTGGGGGTAAATAGGACATTGTTAGGCATCCACTGGATTTCTGAGGGGCTAATTTTACTATTCATTTCTTAACAAAGTACTATCAGCGCATCTGGACTTAGCTTTTAATGAGGACTACCATTTCTGGTACTAATGCTTGTGATTTCACCACTCTTAACTCCTACAAGCGATAGGTCACTAGTATAGCCATTGACGATACGCTTTCCCATCGGTGACACTTAAATAAAGAGAGGGATGTGATACTGATAGATTTGATTAGACATTTTCATAGATTATGTTTCTTATTTTTTGTTGAACTTTTCATTTTTGAACATATGAAAGGATATGCTACTTTTTCTTACATGAATATTTGCATGAATGATATTTTCTTTTGATTTCATTATACATGGTCATTATTTAACAGTAATCTAATAACACATATCATTTAATGTCAAATTACAACTTTACAAGCATTATAACTCCTATCATCAATCAGCCCTTTTTGAGTTTTCTTAATTGATTATTTTCTCTCAGCCTCTAATTTTTACCTAGGGTGCCTTTTTTAAATTTTTATCCTAATGAGACATCCAATTTTAGCAGGATCACCATTTTTTAGGTTTTTAACCCACAGGAAATTTATTCTCTTCTTTTTCTCTTTTTATCTTTAGCTATGGAACCTTTTTAACTTGTTAACATTCATAGGTTCTCTGAATTCATTACCATCTCTGTCTAATAAGATAACTACACCTATGGATAGTAGCTTGTTCATTATGAAAGGTTTTTCCCATATAGGTCCAAATTTGCCTCAAATGTTTGGAATCCCTAGCCTTATCTACTTTAAAACCAGATCTTCTTTATTCAGTTGGTGTTTCCTAACTTTCTTCCTAAATGAGCGAGGAAGCCTTTTTTGATAAACCTAATTATGGTAATAAGCCATCATTTTTCTTTTATCTAGTAGGTTAAGTAGTAAAATCTTTATTTGTCCCATTCTATTTTTGGCAACTCAGCTTCTAAAACTACCCTCAAAGACTGATGATCAATCTCTACGAGTAGTACCACTTTCATCCCGTAGATAAAAGAAAAGAAAGTAGCCCCTTTTGATGTTCTAACTGTGATACTATAACCCCATAGTGCAAAAGATAGTTTATCAGCCCAATCTTTGTAGGTTTGAACCATTTCAGCAAGAATTCTCTTCACATTTTTATTAGTTGCTTCGACTACTTCATTTTCTTGAGGTTTATAAGGAGAAGACTTATGAGGCTGAATCTTGTACTTGGTGAGTATCTGTATAGTTTCTTTTGCAAACTACAACCTATTATCTACCACTATATGATGAGGAAATCCATATATGTATACCAAACTCTTCTTAATAAACTTAGCCATATCTCGTGCATCAACTTTCTTAAAAGATTCTGCTTCTACCCACTTGGTGAAGTAATCGATGGCTATTATAAATTTATGTCCATTTGAAGCAGGTGGATGAAATCAACCCCATAATATGTATCCCCCATGCAGTGAAAGGCTAAGCTGATGTAAGATTACACAACTCAAAAATAGGCAAATGCCTCAGGTCGGCATATTATTAGTACAATTGGCATTCCATGACATACTTAGAACAATTAGTGTCCATTGTAAGGCAAAATAAACCTTGACTCATAAACTTCTTTGCTAAGGCTAACTCGTTCATGTGGGCCGCACACACTCCTACATGTACTTCTTTTATTACCTGTTTTGCTTTTTTTTTCATCCAAATAGATCAATTGAATCCCATCAGGCTATTTTTTGTAAAGCACTCCCCCTACGGCAATGAATTGGGTGGATAACTTATGAATTTACCTCTAAACCTTATAAGTTGCCTCTTCGAGAATCACTGACTTTTCTAAATAATTCTGGATGTCAAAGTACCAAGACTTTCCATCATCCACTTTAATATCCATAATCTGTTCCTTTTTAAAGTATGGCCTATTGGAGCTTGAGATGAGCATATGCTTCATAACTATTACCTCTGGATTATCCCAAATAGACACCATGGTGGCTAGGGCATCCGCTAACTAGTTTTCTTCTCTAGGCACATACCCGAATGTATAAATCTTGAATTAATGGTTTAAGGTCTTTAGGCACCTAAAATAGGGCATTAAACACTCTTCTTTTATCGAGCATTCACCCCTTACTTGATTGACTACCATAGACGAATCCCCAAACACTACTGTAGATTTTACTCCTAGAGCTAGTAATGCTTCTAACCTAAAAATGTAAGCTTCATTGTTCGTTGCCTTATATCTCAACTTCTTAGCTAATGGTAACCTTTCTCTCAGTAGGATAATAAAAATCACTCTTATTCTTGCTCCCTTATTGTTTGTCACCACATCAAAATACATCTACCATTCCTGCACTATTATGGCTGTGATATGTTCATTAGGAAATTCATGAGTCATCTCCTCTTCTTCTAAAGGTTGATTAGCTAGGACCTCTTCTACTACCTTTCCTTTAATGGTCTTCCTAGGGATATACTCTATATCAAACTCTTGAAGGAAAATCAACCACCTTTCTATCTTTGCTAACAATGAAGGAGCCTCCTATAGGTACCTAAGAGGATTTTGCTTGGCCACAACATGGATCTTGTAAGAATAAAAGCAATGCCTTAACTTTTTTGACACCCATATGATTGCCAGATAGATCTTTTCAACTTCTACATACTTTACCTCATTAGGGAGAAATTGTTTGCTAAGGCAGTACATTGAGTATTCAGTCCCGAAGTTATATTCTTATGCCATCATGGCCCTCACTGAACTATCTTTTATTGCTAAGTACAAAATTAGAGGTTTACTTACTTGAGATGATCTTAATATTGATGGGTGCATCAAATATTCCCTGATAGTATCAAATATTTTTTGATAGTATTTATTCCAAATTATTAGCTGATCCTTCCAAAGCAACTTGAATATTAACTTATAAATAGAGGTCAACTTAGCTATAAACCTATTGATGTATTAAATCTTACCCAAGAATCTATAACACGTGCTGAACCTCATTTTACATTCGGTACATTCTCAAAAATCCACTTTTAAGGTTTAAGATCGACTGAGATTTGTTTAACTTGTGAAAGCCAATCGCTTTATAATGAATAAAGATTCAACCAATATGCAATGCACTTGAATCTTCAAAAGGCATGAGTGAGTGCACTAGAGTATTCCTATCTATTTACTAACAACTAACTTATGAGATGTTTGTTGAGCATCACAAGGCATAAATTTAGGAGTTACCACCCAATAGAACATTGGGAAAATGATTTTTAATACCTTGTGATTCCGAAACCAAAGATAGTCTGGATTGTAATCCTATTTATACCTTTGTTTAATGTTATATAAATGAGTTTAATGATTAATGCATTTCATCTCCTTTCTCATGCGAGTTATTATGCATAGAAAAATAAAGGCATATTTAAGTATGTTAGAAAGCTACAAAACATACATAAAAAGCTTTAAAGGACATGGTATTGAAAGCAATCAAAGAATAAATGTAAAATAAATTCATACATAAATAAAAAATTTAATTGAATTTCTTTGAATGAGGATTTTGGCCCTGGCATGCATATTTACAAAAAGTATAATTTTGGCTATATTTTTGACAAAACAAGAGCATTGAGCCCATAAGGCTTGAAAAAAAGGAATCGTGTTAATTATTTAATTTAATGTAGAAATTATTTGGTGAGTTTTTAATTTATCATTTGAAAAATCTATTTATTTACAATAAATAAAGGTGTGGAAAAATGATGATGCGAATAAAGCATGCATAAAATAGGCTATTTATTGAATTGGGAATATTGATTACCTCATGCATATTTGTTAAATTCTTTGATGTGATTTTTGGAATGAAATAGGACATTGATCCATTTTATGAGAAAAATCCGATTTAATTAAATAAAAAATACTTTAGTGTCATTTTTAATCAAAGCGTGTAAAAACTATTTTTTACTAATTATCACAGGCAACTAAATAAAATGAGCTAAATAATAATACATACCCAAAAATGAATAGGAAAATTAAAATAAAATCATAATCTAATCTACTTCATATTATACTTCGGCCCGACCGAGGATGGGGAATTGTGCATATAAAAAATGATAGAAAAAGATAATTAGTCAGTAATTGATAATATTAAAAATTAATGATAAAAATATTAACAAAAAATCAACAATAACCATAATTATGTTAATGCAATATTAATAAATATAACATAATAATAATAGCAACATTAATATTAATAATGGAAATTAATAATATTATGATAAAATAAATAATAAAAAGATAAATAAAATTAATAAGATGATGATGATGGCGAAGATGATAATAATAATAATAATTATTATTATAATAATAATAATAATTAAATAACTAATTAAAATAACAAAAAAGAAAATAAATATAAAATAAAAATAAAAGCAATTGTCACAAAAGGACAAAAAGAGAAAAAAAAAAGGCACGAGGAGTGTGTGTGACGGAGGAAAAGTGTGACTGACTGGAACTTTTAGTGACAAGAATTTTTGACTATCGCCATAAACTCCTGTCATTAAAGGTGCGCAGCAGAAAATATTAATTTAAAGGAAAAAATATTTAGCAATAGGAGCAAGCCAGTGTCACTAAAAGCCCTGACAAAAATACAAAACAAAGCGAAAATAACTTGTTTCGTTGGTCCCAAAAAACCCACAAAAATTCTTAAATACATATATAATAAAATACTAAATAAAAAATATAGCAAACTTTAAAAGGATAACAAATAAATAAATTAAACTAATATATTTCATAACTTAACAAATTAAAAATTTAAGATACAAACTAATTGTATTAAAAAACTAAATAAACAAAACAACAAATTAAAATAATAAAACAACTAATTTATTAGCCAACATAATAAATTAATTGACAAAATTGATGATCAAATTACAATTAATTAATGCAAATTTATATAATAACAAAATTAATCTATTAAGATAAAATAGTAAGTTAATACACAAAATTAGCAAATTAGCATATTAATATTTTTACAATCAACTAACAATTAATTAATTATAAGAGAAATTAATAACCTATTAGAGTATATCTATAAAATTAACAAAGCAATAAACTAAAAATATTATTTAAGTAATTACTAAAAATTATTTATTTAATTTTGTGGATTTTAGAGCTCGAAAATATTACCTTCAGTCTCAGTTTATCACAGGACATGAATTTAGTGCTCTATGGATTTTTTCAAAATTTGGTATTTTTTAGAATTTTTTATGTTAAAAATATTGATTTTCATTAAAGAAGAAGAAGAAGAAGAAGAAGAAGAAGAAAGAGAAAGGTGAGTGAGTGACCTTAGTCAAGTGAGAGAGAGTGATCCTCCTTTGTTTAATGGCTATGTATAGCCATTAAAAGATGAAAAACGAGATAAGTTTAGATTAAGATTTTTTCCACGATTTTTTCCAGCATATTTTAAAATTTTACGGCTATCATGAGCTTGGGCCGTGATGGACCCTTGTAACAGGCTGCCCGTGACAGACTTTGATTCTACCTCATTTTCTCAACCGATAGAACTCTAATTTAAAATATTTTTCCATTTTGAGCCCAAAAGATGACATTTTTTTCAATAAAGTGTCATTAGAAATTTGTTCACCTATGTCTTATATTTCCAATGAATAAAAAAAATACTCAATTTGGATTTATATTTTAGGATTTATGGATACAACACTGACGATCGATCTTAGGAAATTTTTAGTTAAAGAATTGGTATTTTGACTTTGAAAAATTACTGGAAACAATGGGCTCAAAATTAGGCAATGGTCTCTTGATGAAAGTTTTTAAAAATTGAGTATATTTTCTATTAAAATTTTATTCACCTCAATATAAGCTCTATGAAGGGATTTATGCCTAACAAACTATAAATTTCTCTAGGAGCAGTGACATATTCAGATCATCTATGTTCGAGCCTAATTTCAAGAACTTTAAAGGCTGAACTAGGTTTAGGTGTCTTCATCAAAGTTTTAGGACTATGCCTTAAGATTCAAATGGATTTAGAATAAACTAATTATGAGATATATAGACCGAGATAAAGGTAAAATACCCTAGATTACTTGAAGTTTTAAAATCCAATTTTCTCGTTTTGCACTGTTTGAAGGAGAAAAAGAGGGAAAAGATCCCAAAAAGGATTTTTAAACACCTAAAGCCTACAACAGAGATTAAAAAAATTTTGAAAACATAAAACTTAAGAAGAAATCCTGGCATCTCTACTCCTCATCAATTTATAAGAAACCCTTTCCTCATCAGATAACTCTAATCAGGAGTCGCCTCAGGATCTAATGTCTACAGAATTCTCTAACTTTTTTCCTCTTGTATCACTGGCATCTCTTTAACAACTCTTACCTTATCAGGATCCATTTCTATACCTCTCTAGCTTACTACATGTCCTAATAGCTTACCTGAAGTGACCCTAAAGATGAACTTCTTAAGGTTGATGCAAAGATTGTACTTGCTAATCCTTTGAAAAAACATCTCTAATGCCTCGAAGTGTCCTTGGTGTCTGATGTGATCATCATATCATCCATGTACACCTCTACTTCTTTATGAATCAAGTCATCTAGCATCTTAGTTGCCATCCTTTGATAAGTAGCACCTGCATTCTTAAGTCTAAAAGGCATGACTCGATAGGCATATGTACCCCATTCAGTTATGAAAGTTGTTTTGATCCTATCTACTATCTTATTTAGAATTTGATTATACCCAACATATCTGTACATGGCATAAGGTGCTACACTGTCTACCAGGATGTTTATGTGAGGCAGGGGAAAATCATCTTTAGGATAAGTTTTGTTCAATTTCCTGTAGTCCACACAAACTCTAACTCTTCCATCATTTTTCGTTATAGGGACTACACTAAAAACTTAGCCTCTATTTGCTTTCTAACTCAATCTTTAACTTTTTCAGGCCACTTTGACCTAAGTCTGTTGAGTTTCTGCTTAACTAGCTTATACTCGGGGTATGTCGAGATGGCATATCAACGACTTCTCTATCTATCACTAGCATGTTTTCATAGGTCTAAGCAAAGACTTTTTTATGTTTTTTCAGTATTCTCTTAAATTTTTCTCTCTTTAGAAGTTATATCCGATGCTAATAAAATTTCTTTTGGATTTTCTTTTGTTTCGATGAACATGTGTTTGTTGAGGTAATGTCAAATATGAACATTTTATGATGATGATTATGCATATTGAAATTAGAAGAAACATCACACAAGTAAGCAAAATTATTCATCTTATTAATGTAATCAGAAGGGCAATCATTGTTCTCATCAAAAAGTTTAGGAACTTAAACAATATCAATAAAAGTGTCATCCCCAATCTTATCAGCATTAAATGTCTCTCCAGCCTTTGGGTCAGCCTTAGGCAGTTCTTCTATTCTCATTTTCTCTTGACCTTTCAGCTAGGTGGTAAGTAATTTCTCTATTATATTCTTTTTATTCCTCCTTATCCCAAGTAGAATGGTGCAACAAAACTTTCTCATCCTAGAAACCTTCATTCGGCTTGATATTCTCTTATTACCAATTAGAGATATTAGTGAATAGCTAAAATCTTGGTACCAGATCATCTCCTATCATATGAGGCTCATTCTCCCCAAAGTATAAGAAAAGACCCGAAGGTGGTACAAAACTCTAAAAAATATGAGAAATCCCTTTTTCTATTTCCTTCTCCTTCCCCTTATTACTAGAACCTGCAAAGCCTAACCTTTTCTTATCCTTCTTCCCCTTAGTTGTTATAGCAGTTTGAAACCCTTGGGAATTCTTACCTAAACCAGCACCTGGCAAAAAGCTAATTTTCTTTAGCATATTGATCACTTAAGTACTATTAGAAAAGCTACCTTCAGTTTCATCTTTATCATTGATAACCGATACATGAAACCCGCTAAATGGCTGTTTGGCTATCTTAAGCACTGACACTCAGTTCTCCTTTATGACATTGATAGTGACCACCTAACCTTTATTATGGATCTTAATCATATGATCTAATGTGAATGGAACTCATTCTAACTTGTGAAACTAAGGTCTCCCTAGTAACATAGAAAAATTAGCTAGAATAGGTAACACCACAAATTCAGCTTCAGTCTCAATTGGTCCCATCTTTACCATTGCCTTAAAGGTCTAATCAGCTTACCTTTTAGAGTTATTGTAAGCAAAGATGGTTAGATTAGACTTACTCAACATGCTCTTATTTAGCCCAAAAGCTAGGATTGCTACCAAGAGACATATATTAATGGAAGATCCATCATCCACCATTACATAAGCTGTGTACTTCCCATTAACTTGAGCCTTGATATACAGGGGTTGATTGTGATTCCTTCCTTTCATTGATAAATAAACATTAGAGTATACTACATTTTCACCTGGTCCTCCGTTAATCAAGTCCAATAACTCAAAAAGTGATATAGTAGTAGCCATAGTGGACTGGCTCAAAGCCTCTACCATCTTTTATCTGTGTGAAGGAGACTATCTCAATAAATCCTAAATACCTATATGAGACCATGTCTTTTTTAGCTGCTTGATTATCTAATCATCCTCAACCTTTTTTTCCATAAATGCTACATCAGAAGTCGACTGCCTTTCAATCTTAGGGGTCACTCTCCCACTCCTGGTAACTATGCTCACTTCTTTCTCTTCCTTTACCTCTTTTCACGTTCACTAGTTGAACTCTAAACATCAATGGGTACTATGGTTTCTTCATCCTTACTCTTTTTGGGAGCATCCCAATAGTTAATCATACAAACTAACAAATTTTGCTTAACTGGCTTTGTTACATTAGGGGTGTAGTGAGTAACGACTAAGCACTCATTCTCAAACAAGTACTTCATCACATACCACTTGGGTAGGCTGGACCAAATCATATAAATTGGTCGAGGTACAACATTGTAACCTTTTTTTTTCTTATCCCTCTTCTCTGCATCTAAAATCTACTTGCTGTCAATCGAGTTTTTAATCTTATTCCTCAAAGTGCAACACTAACCAATTAAGTGCCTAGTGTGCTAATAGTATGCACAATATTGATCTTCCCTGTGATAGGGTAACCCTTGACTCTTCACTAACCTTAGTGGCAGAGGCTAAAACTTCCCTTCTTTAACCAATATATTCAAAATCTAAGATAATTACTTACCTAGGTTGGAATAGTGCCTTTAACTTGCCTTTGTAGCGGATACCTCTATAGTCTTTCCAGTTCTGTTCTGCTCACTACTATTTCCAAAAGACTTATTATTGCCAAAATTCCTCTTGGCATTCTCACTACTTGCTTTTCTGGCTAGGTACTCCCCTTCAACGTTATAGCTATATCTTTTAAGGTCTCCCAATTCTTTAGACCCTTCATCTTCAGACCGTCTCTCAAATATAGGCTTGCATTTCAAATGAACAACCTAATCTGATTACCTGTCTCAGGTTCCTCATTATTTCCATCACCCTGTCCCTCAATTTGGTGAGATACTCATGGAAAAACTCATCATGCTTTTTTTTAAAGTAATTCAAGGTCCTTCAAGGTGACCTTCATCCTTGCGCTATAGTTATATCGCTTAAGGAATTCTTCTATCAGTAAATCCTAGTCTTTTTTAATTTGCCTATGCAATCCATGGTACCAATCTATAGCAGGCCTAATCAAACTTAAGCAAAAGTATACCAACTTTTATTTCTTGGATAGAGTAATCCCTTTTTTGATTAATGTGTACTACTTAATATGTGCTGAAGTATCCAAGGTGCCATTAAACGTGTGTAGATCAAGCATTTTAAACCTCTGGGGTCGTAGCTTATCTCCATCCAAATCCCTATCCACTGGATTTATCCCTCTATTAGCATATAACAA
The DNA here is from genome assembly GCA_037975025.1 of Excoecaria agallocha. NCBI lineage: Eukaryota > Viridiplantae > Streptophyta > Magnoliopsida > Malpighiales > Euphorbiaceae > Excoecaria > Excoecaria agallocha. The sequence continues at coordinate 57,403,391 of CM075811.1, read as the reverse complement.
CCTTGACATAGCCTCGATTCTCTCTTCAATCCTTTTAGAAGCTAGATCTTTAGCAGTGGGGCCTTTTTTTCTCATATTCATCATTGAAGGGGTGTACTCTTCATCCTCCTCCATGAAATCATCCTCAGAGTTATACCTCATTTCCTTTCTAAATCGGTGGAAAAGCATGGTAGCATCAGCTCTGGTAGCATTCCTAACATGCATCAGCTTTGATGTCTTATAGACGGGTGCTATAGGCTAAGTTCTAGTATTAGGTGTTATAAAAGCCACCATCCCACAAAACATGGCTAGCATCCTTTCCTCAAAATTTTAAAAATACTTATATAGCCTTCGAACTAAATTAGCCCTTATTGTCAATGACCCGAACGGAGTAACATTCAACCTTTTTCTCAAGAATAAAAACCTAATAGCAACATTATCAACCACCCTTCCAATCTCATTTCCCCTTTTAGTTTCATTTAGCCTCTAATTTTCCATTTCTAAGTTAATTTCTTGACTCTTGTCTGATAACTGGCTTGAACCCCACTCGTAGCTGACCTTTGAACCCAAATCTGAACTTAAGTCTACTTTTGGAAATTTAGATTTGAACCTTTAAACCAGGCACCTCTCTGACCTTTTAGACCGCCTAAATGAGTCTATAATGGCTGTAAAAATCAAAAGTTAGGAGTGATGCATAGGTACAACATATATATGATGTATGAATGCAATGCTTAATTTTGTTAGACATCAATCACAGCCAGACACAAGCATAACAATAGCCTTCTAACCTTATTGCTCCTACATTGGAGATCGTGCAATCTCTTTCCTAGGTGTGCTTAGCTTATGAGTCAACAAGGTACCCAATGGACTTTCATGGTGAACGAAAAAAAATTGGTAGCATAACCTCTCTAATTGAAAATGCAGTCATATGGATTTTGACCATTATGTATTTTTACTAACTCACACAGATCGATTTGGGTTCATATGGGTATGGTAGCCTTTGATGGATAGCCTCCTAATTTGTTTGAGTTTGGCCAATACATGAAGGTCCACAAAGCAAGCAAAATATTATTATGGTTATACAACCTAAGGAAAGTTACTATTGCCATTATATGGGCTTAAGTCAAGGGTGATGAAGTATTAAGGATACCTAAGCTTGGCCCTTGCAAATAGGTCTATCTCATCACGAACATAACGACTGATAGGTCACCATTTTATATACCATTTGGTGTAAGACTTGGGTTGGTTGGTCTCATTAACACCTCCCTATATTGATTGAATGTAAGGCATGCTTTAGGATAGCACCAAGGATAAAAAAGGGATGCCTACCTTAATTCTAAAGCTCTAGAATAAATGCAAGAAATGTAATTTAAAAAGGAGGTAGGATTAATAAGAAAATTTAATCATAAAAAATTTAGCCAATATGCTTTTTGGAGCAAGGTCTCTTTGGTTCCCAGTGGAGTCATCATTGTGATGTGTGTCGGAGCCTTCACTCATTTTTGGTTAGATTTTTGGAGGCCCGTTTTTAGGTTTTTAGATCAAAATAGGCTCATAAATTGGCCTCTTCGCAATAAAAAGGGATCAAGGCTAAATTATTATTAGTAGTTAACCCATGAAAGCATATACTAATGAACCCAAAAAGGTAGGTGTCATGGAGTCGCCACTCGACAGAATGTCAGAAAATGAATCTTGACCTTTTGATACTCGAACAAAGATTATTGTTCGAGACATCACTCTTATTAGGTAGCTTGATTAGGTGTTGTTTCATAATTAAATTTTATATTTTGATCCTCTCTCCTCTCTCACACAATGTACTTGCGATAAAATTAAGTAAAACCATTCAAACAAAAAATAAATACTTAAAATAAAGACCTAAAATTATTATATAAGCAAATGGTCCAACAGAAAAGAATAATATACAAAGGAAAAGAATTATACATAAAATAGGCTATTGATTAGTTTGAAAATGTTGTTTCTCTCATGCATGTTCACAAAAAAGATATTTTTATTATATTATGTGAATTTGGGCTAAAAAAACTAGATATTGGTCTATATTTTAAGATAAAACCCAATTAATTAGTAAAAAATGATTTAAGTAAAATTTTATCATTTAACATGCACAAAATCCACTTTTTTATTAATTATTACAAACCAAAAATAAATACATCCAAAAGAAAAATAAATCAATAAATGCAAAATAAAAAATTAAGCAAATAAAATAATAAAAATAAATAAATAAAGGGTAAAAGAATCGGATGTGGGCAGCAAGTGGTGGATCACTCCAGAGAGCATGACTTTCCATGAAAGAATTTAAAACAATCCTCTAAAAGCATTAAAATTAAGTACTGATAAAATACAAATATAAGATAAAGAATTAGTACGCAATAATAAAAGTAATTAAAACATTGAATAATGAAAATAGTATAGAAATAGACATTATGGCATGAAAAATACACAAAATGACATATAAATATGATAAAAATGATAAACATGCATGGATATACATGAAATACATAAAAAATGGCTTGAAAGACACCCAAGGATGGCCATAGGTGTTAGAGAGTATGCCCTAGAACCCATGTAATAGGGATGTTTTTCATATGTATGAAATTTATATTCTTAATAAAAGGCATAATTCATTTATTAATGCTGTGTTTGAATACATGAGTTTGTAAATCTTAAATTAATAAATAAAGTCCTAGATATTATAAACACAGTGCAAAGGCAATCATGAAGGTGTTCATGATGTGAGATGTCTATTGCATGCAAATGTGTTAATATCTAAATATCCCTAGTCATAGAATTAACAAGATAGGACATTGTTAATTCGGACAGACTAGCACATGTTATGCTTCTTGAATGGTTCAAGCAATGGTTCTCATAATTGTGATTATGGATGATAATCAAAGCTAACATGTGGATGCTTGTTAGAGGAACAAGTTCATTGGAGACCTGCAAAGAGAATCCTCATATGGATATTAAATCTATGTCAGTGAGGAATCTCTTCAATGACTCCATAACTGATTACTTCCAACTGGGAGTGAACATAGTTAGGAGATTGGGTATATCATGACCTACTTGAAGATAGTTGAGTGATTGACAAAGGATTCACCATCCCAGATTTAACAAGGGAAGTTATCTCTCATAATTCTATAATTGCCTTGTTCAGAGAATCTCTGGCCAGAGTAATATGCCAAGATGGATGGAGATCCATGAAGGGCATTTTAGGAACAATGGTTAAATTAATAGAACATACATAATTAGATTTATATGAGTTGACAAAAAACCATACTCAGAATCTAATTGAGATAAGAGTGTTGAAAGGAGTAATTGCACGGTAACTGTTTCTATGGAAGGGTACAGTCAAACCACATGACTTTCCTGACATTTGGGTAGTCATGATACCTAGCTAGAGGCCAATCATGCCTTGTATAATGATGTATCAAAATATCAATATAGATTGATAAAATGATTTAAAGGAGTTTAAATAATGTGAGTTTTGAATAGAACTCACAATTACATATTATACTGCCAATATGGAAAGGAACCCAATAGGTCACACACATATAGAGAAAAGGGTAAAATGGTAAAATGACAAGGATAATAATATTTGATATTATTATAAAGGTAGAGAGGAGAATATGATAATAATTAATTAAACAGTTTAATTAATTATGATTAAATAAAATTGTCCGCGAAACTTTTGAGAAATGTTCTGTAAATTGGACCTAAATGAAATAATGTATTTCATGATTAATTATTATTGTCTTATAAGTGTCATAAGACTACTATAAGTGTTATAGGACTGATATAATAATTAATAGGACCATTGGAGAAATTATAAAGGGCCAAAGGAATGAAGAAGTTGGAGGAAGCCCTCCAGAAGAGGGCTACACGCCAACTCCATACAGAAGGGCTTAGAGGGTTTTTTCTTGGACCAAATTAATTTATATATGTTACATAAGTGTTATGGAACTCACATATTTAATTTGGTTGGATTTGGAATCCATTTGGGTATTTAAATCCAATTAGATGCACAAAGGGCCTAGTTTGTGGATTTTGTGTATGGTCTTTTATGAAAAGATTTAATTTGGATTTAATTAAGCCCAAATGATTATAATTAATTTCAGAGGCCCAATTAATAATTCTCCAGCAATTTTAAAGAGCCCAATCTCATTAAGGAGTTGAAATTTTAACCTAACTATAAAAGGCCAACTAATGAGAATTAGGGTTAAGTGATTAAAACAAAAGGAAAGTCTTTTCTCTTAAAATTCTCTCTCCCTTTTTGCGCCACTTCCATTGCTAGCCTCTTGGATTTCGGCCAGCCCTAGTTGAACACCAATTTGTTGGTTCAATTTATCCCTCTCTAGTGTGGATTACTCATTAGAGGTGTTCGATTTTGGATACTATGGTTTGCGACAACCCGGTGCGAAGTAAAATTAACTGTTCAACAAAAATCAAAGGTGATTTTTCTTATTCTCATATAGTTATATTGTGTATTCATGGCAAGATCAGATCTAATGGTTAAAAAATTTTAAAATTCCGCTCATGTATGTGATGCATGTAACCGTTAAAATCCAACAATAGGAGGTTAGGGATGGCCACAATAAGGAATAAGGGACGGACAGAGAGAAGAAGCTAAAGGGTCCCATCCTTTGGATGAGGGACGAACATCCCTCAACATTTCTTCCCATCTATCACCTTTGGATAGAGCTAAAATATGCAAAAAAAATGCCAAAATGCAATAAATTAATCAAAATTAGTTTCTAGCCTTAAAGCATTCATTTACACAACATAAATCATGCTAAAATCTATTATATTCATGAATCATACATAAAATATGTAATTAACATGCTTTAACAAGATTGAAAGAACAAAATACATATAAAACAATGGAGGAATCTCATAGGTTCTATCATACCTCTAGCATATTAAATGAATCAGAAATAAATCATGCTTTAATAAAACATGCATATCGTTCAAGTTTAGAAATTAAAATGCCACACATTGATGTCTAATGATCATATAAACATGTGAATAAATTATAGAGAAAGAAAGTAAGAAAAAGTCTAAAATATTACACTCAAGAAGCATTCTGACTCTATGGATTTCATGGTTCAGATCTCTACTCCAACTCATGACTGTTGTGCCTCAAAATTAGATCTAAAAAATCATTACGTGTGTGTATTTTCAAGAACTTGCTAGAGCATAAAACTTAGAAAGAGAGAGAGAGAAACTAATTCTTCTCTTCCAATAATGGCTCTCCAAAAAAGATTCATCCTTTTTTGAAACCCTTAAATTAAGGTTTTATACCAAATCAAGAATTTGAGTTAAATTTTAACTCTAAGACCCCAAATTTAGAGATATTATCCCTCAAATTTGGAATCTTATCGTTATCCTTTAACTTCCTTTTATAAAATACCAAAAATCATGGGAAATATTGGGTTTTGAGTGAGGGATGGGTGTCCCTCAATGAGGGATGACTGTCTCTCATCACCAAACCCTAGATTTGTCTAAAATGCCCCCTCTAATGGACCATACAAGAGAGAGTAGCCCACAGACGAGCACCTTTCAAGTGACAGATGGATGTCTATTACCATTAATGGTCTAAAATAAGGTTTTTACACATATTTTTTTAAAAGACTTGGAAATTTTCATAAGCTCTTGAAGAATCATGAAAATCTTTTAAAAAATGTGGAGAGTTCACAGGCAAAGCTTCGAGATCCAATCTTGCTGTCAGTAATACATCATATCCTCATCATCGAGTAGTAATCCTAATCTAGGCTATCTTAGGTCACGGTGTCTATAGTCTAGTCTTTATAAGTTTGAACCATCTTAGCCATAATTTTTTTTGACATTCTTATTGGTTGCTTTGACTACTCCATTTACTTGAGGTTGATAAGGAGAAGACTTACAGTGTTGAGCTCCATATTTAATGAGCATTTGCTTAGTTTCACCAGCGAACTACAACCCATTATCCGACACTAAATGATGAGGCAAACCTTATCTATATATTCAATTCCTTTCAATGAACTTAGCCATGTCCTTTGTATTTATCTTTTTGAAGGATTATACTTTTACCCACTTGGTAAAGAAGTCAATGGCCATTATAATGATTCTATAACCATTCGAAGTAGACAAATGGATCATACCTATGATGTTTATACCCCATACAGTGAATAACCATGGTGACGTAAGGTTTCATAACTCAAAAATAGGTAAATGCTCAAGTCTTCATACGATTGGCATAGTTGACATTCTTTGATGTACTTAGAACAATTATTGTCCATTGTGAGCAAAAAGAATCCTTGATGCATGATTTTTTTGCTAAGGCTAAACCATTCACATGGGTTACACATACTCCCGTATACACTTTTTCCATTACCCTTTTTGCCTCCTTTTCATCCACACACCTTAATTAGATTCCATTAGGCTATCTCTTGTAGTACACTCCTCCTGCAGTAATGAGTTGGGTCGATATTTTATGAATCATCCTTTAATCCTTTTTTGTAGTTTCTTTAGAGAAAATTGACCTTTCCAAGCAGCTCTAAATGTCATAATACAAAAATTTTCCATCGTCCACCTTGATATCCATAATCTGTTAATTTTAAAGCATGATTTATAAGAACTCAAAGTTAACACAGACTTTATACTCACCCCTTTTAGATTACCCCACACTAATACCAAGGTGGCTAAGGCATCTGCTAATTTGTTTTCCTATTTAGGCACATACCTGAATGTACAAAACTCAAATTGGTTATTCAAACCTTTTAAACACTTTAGATAGGGCAATAATTGCTTTTCCTTAACTTTGCCTATCACTTGATAGAGTATCAAAGATAAGTCTCCAAATACTTCTACGAACTTTGCCCCTATGGCTAACAAGCACTATAAGAAAATGTTAAATTAGCAACAGTTAATTCCATTACTAATTTAGCGACAAAAAATAAATTTCATTGCTATTTAGCAATAGAAACTGAATTCCATTGCTAAAATTTGTTGAAGTTTTTATATTTAGCAACGAAATAAAAATGTTTGTCTTCCATCGCTAAAAAAGGAGGGAACTTTTTACTCCAAAATATAACAACGAAAATTTGCAACGAAATGCTTATACCGTTGTTAAATAAAGTGCTAGTAGTGGCAAAAAATTTTTGGAACAAAAATAGCAATGGAAATTTTATTCCATTGTTATTTTAGCAATGGAATAAAATTTTGGTTGCTATTTCGAAAGTGAATTGCATTAAAGTTTGTTATTTAGCAATGAAATTTTTTTATGTTGCTAAATTACCAGCAAAATTCCAAATTCGTTGATAAAAAGAAATTCTATTGCTAAATAACCAATTTTAATACAATTCAATTTCAAAATAGCAACTGAAATTTATTTTGTTGTTAAAATAGTAACAGAAAAATTTAGTTGCTAAAATAGCAATAGAAACACATTTCATTGCTATTTTAGCAACAAAATAAATTTTTTGTTGCTATTTAATTTTTTACCCTAGGTATAAATAGTTCCTACACTAGTGTTTTCCTTCTCTCCTTACCTCACCAACTTGCTTTCCTGCCCCTT
>CM075811.1:57336273-57395645 GCA_037975025.1 Excoecaria agallocha | reverse complement strand
CTATTGATACATTTGGAATTTGTACCGTGTCACTAATTTCTAAGAACATATTTGAGTGTTGAGTGGGATCTTTTATTTTTGAACCTAAAAATTGATTCCTTTGTACCATTGTGATGGTAGCAGATTTTATCTCAAAGGGTTGGTGATAAGGCATCCTAATGGTTTTATGTTCTTCATTCCACCTAGGAATAGCATAGTCTCTAATGGTTTTAGGTCTAAACCTATTCCCTTGAGCTTAATAAGGCAAGTTTTGCTCTTTTATCCTAGGTGGTGGTTGATAATTTATAGGTGGGTCATTATGAGGTGTGTCATCAATGTTGAGAGGTAGGTGATCCTTTATCCCTTGATTATTCATGGTGTCTCATAATCTCCTGATCCTAGAAATGTCATTTCAATTTTAGTGTCAATAGGAAAAATTAGGTCGCCTCTTACCATAAACTATTAAAATCTGCAAAATAAAAGAAGAAAATTTAGAAAATAGAAAAAGAAAAAAATAGAAAGAACACACAAAATCTACTTTAAGAATCTAAAAACAATTAAAGAAATGCCAATGTTCCTCAACAATGGCATCAAAAACTTGATCGGTGTTTAGTAAGTGTACTAGATCTGCTAGTAATATAGGACAATATAGTTATGACCTTAAATATTGAACCCAAGAGAAACTTGTGTATGTATGGAAGATTTTAGATTTTTAGAATTAAAACTGTGTGAGAAAGAAAAGAAATCCCAAAATTGTGATAATGAAGGTTAACTCAATTAATATGGAAATTTGAATAACTAAGAGTCGTAATCTAAAGTAAACAACCAAAAATAAGACAATTAAACTAAATCTTGAATGAAAGCAGATAAACAAGATAGATAAAAATCAATATTAAAATAACTTTCACTAAAGGACTATCTACCTTAACCTTATATTGTAATGACTTAAATTCAAAAAGAGAACACAAGTGATTATGAAGAAATCAGATGAAAACGACAAAATATCTTAACACAAGAATACCATTCTTAAGCATTAAACATTTCTTGTTCAGAATTATTTAATGCTTGGCATAAAAATCTAATTTAACCTCCTAGATTTCTATTAAACTCTTTTGCATGTAAATGTAACTTCCATCTATTCTTGATTTTAACCCTTCTTAGTCTTAACCTATTATTATCAATACACAATTACACCTTATCTCAGGACATAATCATGCACTAATACCAATAAACTAATCTACGAATATGAAAACCAATAATCATGCATAAATTGATCATTAACTATTACTTCAAATAAGTCAACAATCAAATTATAAATAATCAAAGGTAAGAAATTGTGCAAAACCAAGAAATAATCAACTTGTAACATATTACCTGCAAACTAAGTAATTGCAATATAAAGTTACGGATTCAAGTATCTTTTAGCAAAAGTAAAAGGAACTACTCACTATTCATATTGAAAACTAAAGCAAAGTTAATAATAAGAATAAAAAACATAAAGTATAGAAGCTCCTTTGATCAACGTTTATAGAAAACCAGAGAAGAACTTCCTACTCCAAGCTTTCATTCCTCACAAGCTAAGAAAAGTAATGTAAAAACTAAACTAAGCTAAATTTTGTAATTAAGTTAATGTTTCTCTCTGTTGTCTTGTTCTGATGTTTTATCCCTCATTTTATAGGCATTGGAGAAAACTTTTACCCTTTGTTGCTTCCAAATTAGAGTAAAAAAAGAGTTCTAATTAAAGAGGAAGTTATATCATCTTTTGGTTCTTTACATGTTGGAAAGTGATTCTATCGCTCAGGAGAGTGATGCTTTTGCCTTGGGTGAGTGATTTTGTCACTTGGAAGAGTGAAGGCTTATTGGATAAAATAACTTGCTTTTTTTGGAGTGAATGAATTTTCTTCTTTGGGTGTGTACATTGGCCATTTAGGAGAGTAACTTCATCACTTAGTAGAGTGACCTCATCACTCAGTCGAGTGATAAGTGTAAGGACCCAATCATGGCCTAATAGGATTATAGTTAATTAATTAAGATTAAGGTTTAATAAGGCAAAATTAGATTATTTTGTAATAATGAAGTCATGTCATATTAAGGGTATAATTGTAATTAGGCACATGTGTATTAGAGTATAGCTAAAATAGTAAGTAAGGATGTAATTGAATTAAATAAGAAGTTTGGGGTTAAATGTTAAGGAAATGAGTTGTTCGGGGTTAAAAGGGTATAAGGACGTTTTGGGAATTTTCCCTTGTGAGATATTTATCCCACTCAAGCATTTGGGAATTAGAGGACCGGCATTTGGGAGAGTTCTCTCTATCTCTCTCTCTCTCTCTCTCTAAGGTCACGATTTGAAGAAGAAGCTCTAGGGTTTTGGTGTTTTGGCATGAAGGTAATGTCTTCCTTCCTTAAATCTCTTATTTCATGCATAATTAATGATCTTAGGGTTGTAGGAAGAGGTAGTAAGTCATGTTTGTTGTCTCTATGTATAAGGAAATGTAGGAGAAAGAGATCTAGATCAATGAATGTTGAAGGAAGATGTGAAGCTTCAAAAGCCAGGTACGGGAATTAAGTTTTGATACTATTCATGTGAATGTTTTAGGGTTTGTAACTCTTTTCTTTATGGTATGTGTATTTGATATGAGTTAAAGGATAAATCTAGTAAGTTTTGATGAGTGTAGCATGCTGGAAAACTTAAATGATCATGTAAGCAAGAGGGGAAGTGAGATTTGGGGTTTAAATCCATGTTATGCACGATCGGGATTTTGGTTTTCTCTTCTTTCCTTTCCCACACGCGGCCACACGTGAGATTGTTCTTCCCAACCCGTGGCCACGTGTGTTTGTTCTTCATAACACATGGCCACGTGATGGTTTCTTCCTTCCCACCTGTGGTCACGTAATTCCTCCCTTCTTCCCACCCGTGGCCACGTGATTCTTCCCTTCTTCCCACCCGTGGCCATGCGATTCTTCCCTTCTCCCCACCCATGGCCACGCACGTTGCTTCCTTTCTTGGACATGGCCACGCAAGTCTGTCTCCTTTCTTGCACATGGCCACGTGATGTTTCTTTCTCCCTTGTACACTACCACATGTGGTTTCTTCTTGGAAACACATGGCCACTCATTAGTTTCTCCTTCAAAATACATGGCCACTCACTCCTTTATGTATGAGAATACATTGCCACTAGTTTTGATTTCTTTCCCACACACGGCCACTTATTGATTTCCTCTTAGAAGTACACGACCAAGCATAACCTATTGTTTTCTTATTGCATGGCCACATGTGCTTCTTGTACACATACTCCTAAACAATTATCACCTATAATCATAAGTTTGGGCGATATCTCAAAGTTAATAAAATAGTTACATAGGTAGGATGAATACAGTTGGTCGTGAATGTGAGGATGATGATTGTTCACCAAGTAATGGTTAATAGGTAAGTAAAATATTAATGGATTAATAGGTTATGAAAGCCGATATTCCAGGTTAAAGTCTATAAAGATATAATTTAGAAAAGTAAGACCATAAGATGAAGTACTATTGAAAGATAGATGGAATGAAGATTAGGGTAAGAGAAAGTAAATTGAACTGAGTTGTATGTAATTTAAGCCACCAATATGCTATATTAGAGTGGTACACAAATAGAAGAACCTCTATGCATGTATATAAAGAATTTATAGGTAAATTAGAGCATCCACTATATTATAATATTAGGGTACTCTTGAGAACCAATTTTGAAGGGGCTTGAATGAGGTAATGCTTATAGAAGTAAGTCGTTAGAATAGGGTTTGGTGCATAATAAGCACATAACCAAGGACAATAAGAAGTAACCTAATGGCTCTAAATTGTTTATGTTATTTAAGGTATCTTATGAGATTGGTATCGGTGAAGAACTCAAGAAAAACAATTGGCTTTGTCCCAGTACTATATATATATATATATACCTATACCCATGTTTCTTTACAATGGCAAGAGATTACCATTTTTTTATCTAGTACCATTAAGAAGATAGTTATAATGTGCTTGACTAAATTAAAAGAGATGGAATATTGATTGGCACTCGAAGAGGGAACTATAGAAATTGATTATGCTTTAAGTCATACCACTAATCAATGATTAGCCTGGACATAACGAAACATACATACTAGTTACCCTATACCCTATGGGGGTAAACACGGGATGAAATAATCTTACATAACTTACCAAGGTATAATACGTTATATGATGAAAGAGTAATTGTAAGATGAATAAAATAAGTATGAACAGGTTAGGAGAGATGACCTGTTGTTCATGATCTAATAGACTATAAAAGTGAACTAAAGATGAAAGTTGTGCCAGTGTCGATCTTAATTCAAAAGAGGACCTATGCGTATTCTTATATGGGTCATAATTGCATGATTATTGTTTAAAGTAATCAGTCATTGATGGGAGTTACGATGCTATGAAAGCTATTCATGGAAAATTAATGACAAGGTATGCAAGTAAGAATTATTTATGAATTATGTAAGTTTATATGGTATAGTTGATTTGACTATGCTATGATGAGTAGTCTGTGCCATAAGATGAACAAACATGAGAAACCCAAATGTATGAATTGCTATGATTTTATATATGGACATGCATGTAATTTTAGGAAGACTTTTAATTGCAAGAACTACACCTTTTACAGTTATTTTATTGACTACATGCATAATGCTAGATATGACAAGGTTAACCAATGGAAGTTATACTTTATTGTGTTTGCATTATCATGTAAATTACTATGATATGTATGAAGGATGTTTATGCGGCTATGTGATTACAAAATTTGCAACTATGTATATTGTAGTCTATTGCTCAATGTTGAGATATGACAAGAATAATATGCACTCTTTTATGAAATGTGGCTTTAACCCGAATGACGTACGAAGTAAAGAAGAATATGTTGAATCTAATTATGCTTAAGAATGGTAAAGCCTGCGGGTCTTAGTTCAGTTGTGGATTAGATAGGCATGCCTAGAGGGATACAGTCGCAGCTGCCATAGTTGACCCTGTTTGGGTCTTGTTCCTTAAAGGAACCATTGTTTGACCCCATTTGGGTCCATAGTTTGTTCTTTACTGGAACTATTGCTTGACCCCATTTGGGTCTATTGCTTGATATCTTTGGATATCCATAGTTCGATACCTTCGGGTATCCATTGCTCCCGTTATCGACCCTTGGAACTAGTATTTAGGCAGGCTATCAAAGATGATAAATGCGCATAACATAAAGAAAATATGTAATGATTACTCCATTTATATAATGTAAGCATGATGAATGGCCTATTATAGTGTTATATTCTAATTCTTGACGACTTTAAACTATTTCTATGAAATGAAATGCCATATTATGTGTTACATGACTAATATATCCCACAGTTATTATGAAAAAGGTTCTTGTGTGAGTGCCATTATGAGCTAAGCTCACCAATAGACTCAACGGTGAATAGTTTGGCCGTTTGAGCCACAAGTTTACATCATTATATTATAAGTTATACGAACCACAGTATACATAATGATCTTTATGTATATGAAAATTATAGTGTGTTGCATATGGTATGAGGACTTGGTCCATTAATTATGATATATGGCACATGTTCGTTGAAATGGCATGAAAACCTGTTAGCATGTATATGAAAATTTCATATGGATCTGTATATGTATAATTCTGATATAAACCCAATTGCAAACCATGATATACTATGATGTGGTATGATGCCTTAAATTGTAATGATAAAATAACATTAAGGAATAAGTGTGTATGAACCCAAAATGAGAATTAAGTAAAGATATATGAAGAAATAAAGTATAACAATAATTGTATGGTTGTTAAATGGCATGAGCACCTCGGTGTGCGTAGATTTAATGTTGAATGCATTAATTATGTAACGATATGATTAATGCATTAAGTTAATAGTTTGTACTATCAACAACCCGGATGCATGAATTATAGAGTAGTAAGGATTTGGAGGGTATGAATTAAGCTAGTTATGGAAGAAATGAAGTAAACTTATGATAGTAATTTGACAAGTTTCGAGATAAGATAATTTACAGACTCTTTAGATGTTGCTAAGCAGGGTTTTATTATTAAGGTTGAGAACTTTCCCAATATGTCTAGGGTGATACGATCAATATAATAGACTCATATATTATCTCGTGCTGTTGTGAAAGTTTGCATGATGAGATAAATTGTGTAAAGAGGTTATGTGAATGCATATAGAGTTTTGTTCCCCACTAAGCTTTATAGATTAGCACGGGTTTGTTTATCCATGTAGGTTTCGAGTTCAGCTCCAGAGGATCGAGCTAGATGTTGTTACCTTGAGGATTTCGAGATTTTTTGAAGGCCATTTATGTTATTATTATTTATCAATAAGTTGATGTATTTATTGTGGCATGTAATTATGGCCTGTTCTATAATTATTATTATTTATGCTTGATCTCTATTAGGTATGATGATGGTTGATGATTACCCATAGTTAAGGAATTAGGGTGTTACATTAAGCCTCTACACTTCATGACATAATTTTGCCATTTTTTTAATATTTACAATTTTGCCCCCAAACATCTCTTTTATTCAATTTAGTCATTTTTCTCTTCAATTTGGCCGTGAATAATATCAAAACTTCCAATTAAACCTCAAAATACAAATTCAACTAATTAAACCTAAATTTAACTATATTAAGGCCAATTTAACTAAATTAAACATCTAAAACACATTAAAAATATACTATAATTCATAATTATCAGTTCTAAGTCTAAACCCATTCCTTTAAGCTTGATAGTGCACGTCTTGCTCTTCTATCCTAGGTGGTGGTGGATCATTTATAGGTCGGTCATTATGAGGTACGTATCAATGTTGAGATGTGGATCTACCCTTATCCCCTATTTTTTCATGGTGTCTTATAGTCTTCTAATCCTATGAAATGTTATTTCTATTTTAGGATCCATAGGCAAAATTGGATCACCTTCTACCATAAACTACTAACACTTTTAAAATAAAAGAAATAAAATTAGAAAATACAAAATAGATAATAAAAAGAGGAGAAGAAAACACATAAAATTCCATTCTAACCTTGTGAAAATCCAAGTTTTGCAAGGTGGTCAGTGGTAGAGGATCCAAGAGATGGCCTTTCCAAAACTTAGATCCAATAGAAAAGATATGCCTAGTTTGTGCATCTCTTTTAATTTCAACCTATTCAAGTAGCTTCTTATGGTGAGGATGGATGTTTTAGCTCGTTTTTTGGTTGTGCTGGTAGGTATATACCTCTTGATGGGGTTTCAGGTACTGTGAGAAGAATTTGATATTAGTGTTTTTGCTTATTAAATTTGTATGTTTTTTCTTTTTTTTTACATATTTTTACCTATCATCGCATATTAGTTGCATGTTTTCGTATTAATTTCATGGTCTTTTCTTTTTTCATTTTTCTTTTTAGGCATATTAAGCATTAATGAAATAAAACATAACATATAATATGTGCATAAATTAAATACAAGTTCAATCCCTATATATATATATATATATATATATATATATATATATATATATATATATATATATATATATATATATTAGATAAAGTTTTAAACTTTTTGAATACAAAATAATAAATCTACTATGATGGCCTTGATCCTTTGCGATAGACTGGCCCAGATGGAGGTCTAAAAGCTGAGAGCTTAAGAGGTATAGCTGGTGCCATAGCTTACGATGCTGTTGGTGGCTGTACCTCATCCTATCTGAATTTGAAATGGAACCTTAGTAATATGGCTGTCAAGGGCTGTAGAATCTATGCTATCACCTTTACTAATCGCTCTGATCCCTAGACAACCTTAGCGACTGCCCTAGAGTCTACTCAAGGTACCTCATCAGGTCTCTCCTTAGGTACCTAATATATCTCCTTAACTACTTATCAATCTCCACTATAACCTGTCTACCATTAGGGACCTCTTCCTTGATGCAAGTGCCCTATTCCTGAATTTGGATGAGTGACCCATCAGTCATCTATAGGGTCGTATCAAATCTCTACCCTACCATCACTAGCTCAGCTTTGATATCTCAAATTTTAGACTGTAGGGACTGTATTGCTGCTGGCAATAACTATAATGATTGCACTATTGCTAGTATTGCCTATAGTGTTTAATCCTGCATCTGATAGTCTCCTTTATAGCTATCGATCTCTTAAAGATGTCACTAGGTAAAGGGACTGATGATGGATGCACGGGTGGCATAGTAGATGAGGATGCCTTTAGATGCATTGGTGGTGGTGGAGCAGTCAATATAGATACCTCTATATGTCCTTAAGGTGGAGGACTAGTAGAGGTAAAAGCCTCCGAATGTCCATTAGGAGAAAACCTCCCTATCCTCCTAGCTGGTGACACTTGGTGTTTGATAGGCAATTGAGGATGTGTTGATGGCTGTGGTGACCCATCTAGGAGGTCCTGCAGGTCTATTTGCATATCAAACTGGTAATCAGAATTGGCCCTTACTCCTTGATGCTCATGTTGCTTCGCACCTAATGAACTTGCTATAATGACTGTACTGAAGGTGTTTGTAGGGCTATTGGTAGCTCATATTGTGGTTGGTCCTGGAAATCCCCTTTTCATAGGTGCATCTGGCACTATAGGATCTATACCCCACCTCCGCCTGGTCTCTGAAATTATCAATAGTCGATATTGCCCCTCTCATCCCTAAACTGGCTCTACCATCTTCATGGTGAGCATAACCTGTAGGTCCACATAAATGTCCTATTGTAGAGGGTCACCAAATCTACTCTCATATGGCCTAGTGATAGCAATGATCGAATCACAATGCCCTCTATGAAAATCTTTATGGTGGACTAATTGGCCACCCTGACTAATAAAGCGATGATCTTATGGGTGATGTCTACATTTTTGCACTCTGAAATCCCTTATAAACTAGTAATATCAGCGGAGTTAACTGACCCTAGACTCCCGGTGCACCCTAAATAGGATGTAGATAACACCCTTTAAATGTACCGATATACCTAGGTGGCTAACATCATACTCTTCACTGTGTTCAACTAATATTTGACCCTTGAGAGTACCAGTGCTCTCTATATGGTTCAATCCACTATCCTATCAGGTGTGACCATATCGAGCCTAATTGGAAGGCCCATGGCATGAGTGAATCACTGGTGTGTAATGCTATAATGAATGCCCAATGCCCAGAATTGTACCACAACCTCGGTGTCCGACCTTTGGAAACCATCATACTCCAATATGGCTAAGACCTCTCTAGTGAAATCTAGATAAGTTTGAAATGCTAGAGCAAAGAACTTTATCCACTCAGCTCTAGCTAGGAATTGATCAAACTCCTCTATTAGCTCGATGGATTGTAGAAATTATCTGGACATAAAGTGACTAGATCGAAACTGGACTCGTAGCAAGGCTCGATATTTGGTGACCTACTTAGGCTTTATGTTTGCTAGTATAGGCTAGGCTGGGGTAGCATATGCAGTTCTTCGAGGCATCTTGCGTAAAGATTATATGTTAATTTTTACGATTGACTTGGGATACAAGTAAGCTAATGCGTTAGATTTAGTCAGAATTTCAGCAACATGCTAGCTTAAATGGAAACAAATAACCTGTATGGAAATGTGTGTTAAGTGCCATAAATAATGAACAACATCCTAAGCCTATTATCAGGCAATCTAACAAGCATGTATGAAAAAAGAGGTATAATACATACTCTAGATTCTATGCAAATTCTAACAAAAATTTGGCATCATTCTTGCTAGGAGTGTGCTTGGTCCTTGCATAAAAAATCAACTTAAAAAAATACACAAGCCATCATTGATCGCCAAGCAACACAACCTAAGTTTCTCAACAAAGGAAACTACATTTTCTCAAATTATTCTGGTGCAATTTCAGTCTTAAATACAACATGCTTTTAATGGTACGAGGATAAAAAGCTATCTATACTATTTACTAAAAAAAGTTTATAAATTACTTGCTCATGCACAAGGCTGTTCCCAGTTACAGTATCATGCAAATAGATTTTATGAATTTAAGTTACACTCCTAAAGGCATCATTTAATGCTAAACTAAAAGGCAACATGCTTACATAAATTATCCTTTTATTAAAGTATAAAAATATAAAAAAAGGTCTAAAGCATAATTAAACTAACAAAATAACTAAATAAAATATTGAAAAATGCAAATGGTACTTACTTATGTAGTGAACAAGGATTGAAAGAAAAGGCAAAAAAAATAGAAATGGACTTCTCCCTAAAGTACGCATCACTTTTTGGAAAATTTAAGCATAAACAGCTCAAAAAATGGACCAAAAATAAGGAAAAAGGCTCAAGAAAACTGAGAGGGTTGTTGGAATTTCAAAAATGGAAGTTTTGGAACAATGAGAAAGAGGAAGAAAAAAGTATTTTATTTTTAAATTTATGAGCGACAGACGGGAAGCTTGTCCCTTTCTAGCAATAAATAGCCATATGGTACGTCCCATCTATCTTTACTTTTTGACCTTTTTACCCTTTTTTCATTTCTTTGTAATTTTATTTATTCATTTTTAATTCCTATTATTTACCTAAAAGCACATTATTTTTGTCCTTGTTGCATATTTACTACACTATTTTATTTTATTTACATATTTATATCCATGTATTATTTATCTTAGTTGCACACATTTATTAAAAACCCAAAACACTTCCTGAGATTTATTGTGCCTCGTAAATTTCCTAACTTTTTGTGTCAAAAATCTTTCAAATTTATTTTCTTTGGCCATAAAACTTTAGGGTTCCCTACAAAAAATGAAAACAAAAGAAAAGGCAACAATATGTGTATGCAATGCATAGGATATGCAAAAAAATGAATTTGTTCAACCATAGGTAACAGATGGGCTGGCCATGGATCGTTTCTCAAGGGATAACTGTCTGTCATCCGTTTTCTATAAATAGTACAAACTTTCCTTAGTCTTTGTGCCTTTGACTTCCCCCCTTTTCCAATGAAGCTTTTGCCAGGTATTTTCTTTTCTTCCTTTTTCGCTTCCCTTTCCTTCTTAATCATTTTTCTTTTAGTTATTTATTTTCATGCCATTCTTGCACTTAGACAATTTGAAAATTCTTGTTACCATAACTTCTACACTTACAAAATTGCACCAAGTATTGGATGACCTGAGAACTTAGAAAGACCCCCTTTTGGCTTCATACTCGAATATAAGGTTTTTAAAAAGAGCATCAATTGACAAAAAATTGATTTTTGCTACTACCCGATATTGGAAACCTAGGTTCTATATGTTTAGGTTTACACAGCAGGAGTTATGTTTCGTAGTTCCTAGTTATCCCCAAAAGCTGGCCCGTGCCCTAGGCATTCTTCATTCTGAAGCTAAATGTTTAGTATCTTATGGAAAGACCTTTTTTTTAACCTTTTACAGGTGTACTGGATGACTTTGATGATGTGCTCACTTTTCAGTTGGCTGTGATTTTACTTTGCTTCTTTGCTCGGTGCCTATTGATATGTATTGATGAATTAATGATTGGAGATTATACACTATTCAATATTATGGATAGCATTCGAAGAGGGTACAATCCCTTTCCTCTAATTTTAGCAGAGACCATCATCAATTTAGATGGTGTTCATTATGGTCCTCACTTTTGTCTCACTGGTAGTCCCCTGCTGCTTTAGGTATGTCCTTATTTTGAAGGTAGTATGCCCTTTATGGATTTTCATACTAGCTTTTCTTATTAGAAAATACATCTTTTTAAATTTTCACGTATTGTGTTGCTTTATTTTGTTTGAGATAAATCTTACTCACCCGAGCGGCTTTTTTTTAGATATGGTTTCGTGAGAAGCTAAAGCTACTATCAGAGCCTCCCCCTTAAGTTAGAGCCACAAACACTACCCTATGAGATATGTCATACTTAAACACCTGCAGCATGGATTTGAGTTAATCTAGGAGGGAGATGATTGGATGGCTCAGCTGATGGATGATGACATCATGTTTGGGTGCACTTACTCATAATACTCATCAGTTCAGGGATCAGTAGGATACTGTTAGGTGTCTACTAGCCTTTGTAAGTGGCATTTTAGTAGTTCCTTTCATATCAAAGTATTATCAAAGGATTTGGATTTGGCTCCCTATAAGGATTACCATTTTTGTGATCAACACTTGTGGCTTTACCACTTCTGCTTGATACAAGCAATGGGTTATGAGTCCAGCAATTGACAACGGGCTATCTCATCTTAGGCACTTGGATGGAGTGAGAGATGTGAAACAAATATACTAGATTAGATACTATCATGGATTATAAAATTTTCTTTTATTGAACCTTTTAATTTTAATCATGTAAAAATGATACGCTACTTATGAGGATTTTTTGGTTAGGTGTTGTTTTATAATTGATTTTTAGATTTTAATCCTCTCTCCTCTCTCACATAATGCATTGGAGATAAAGTTAAGTAAACATCCCATTCAAATAAAAAAAGAAAAAAATAAATACATAAAATAAAGTTCTACTTAAATTATTGCATAAGCAAATCATCCAACAGAAAATAATAATATACAAAAGCAAAAAATCATACATTAAACGGGCTATTAATTAGTTTTGAAATGTTGGTTCCCTCTCATATTCACAAAAAAGATGTTTTTATTATATTGTGTGAATTTATGCTAAAAAAATTGATATTGGTCCATATTTTAGGATAAAACCCAATAAATAAGTAAAAAAAATTATTTAAGTGAATTTTATCATTTAACATGCATAAAATCCTCTTTTTTTTACTAATTATTACAACCCAAAAATAAATACATCCAAAAGGAAAAAAATTAATAAATGCATATTAAATAATTAAGCAAATAAAATCATAAAAATAAATAAATAAATAAAGGGTAAAAGAACCGCATGTGGGTAACAAATAGTAGAGCACTCCCGAAAGCATGACTTCCCATGCAAGAATTTTAATGTAATCATCCAAAAGCCTAAAAATTAAGTACTCATAAAATACAAAGATAAGACAAATAACTAATACATAATAATAAAAGTAATTAAAACACTGAATCATTAAAATAATAAAAAAATAGACATTATGGCATGAAAATACACAAAGTGACATAAAAATATGATAAAAATGATAAACATGCATAGATATATATGAAATACATCATAAATGAAAAACATCTAGGGATGGCCACGGAGATAAGGGATGGCCATAAAAAGGAATAATGGATGGATAGAAAGAAAGAGCTGAGTGGTCCCATCCCTCGAATGAGGGACAGGCATCCCTTAACCCTTCATCCTATATGTCACCTTTGGACATAACTAAAAAATGAAAAAAATTGCTACATGCAATAAATTAATCAAAATGAGTTTCTAGCCCTAAAACATGCATTTACATAACGTAAATCATGCCAAAAATATATTATAACCATAAATCACATATAAAATACGTAATTAACATGCTTTAGCAAGATTAAAAGAATGGAACATAAAGCTATATATATACAACAATAGAGGAATCTCATAGGTTTTATCATACCTTTAGTATATTGATATGAGCTTGAAAAACTCATAAATAGTGTCTTTATGTTTAGTTTTGTTAGGTATAATATTTAATAATTTGGTATTTTATGTGTATTTTATTGCTTTTATGTGTTTTGTGTGTTTGTGGATGTTTTATTTGTTTTATAGAAGTAAGGGAATGGTTTGCAGCTTAAAGGACATCATTTGGAGAAGAAAGAGAAAATCTAGGGCTAGAAAGACCATCATCGCAAGGGGGACAATGGATGGGGGTCGCGATAACATGTGGAGGAGTGCCAAGCTAGCTGAAGTGAGGAAATTGCAGGCTAGTCTTGGGTGCACCATGTCGCAAGCACGATAATGGTCATGAGCGCGAAAGCTAGCGGTTGATGAAGAAGTTGACTTTCAAGAATTATGTCTTTTATCAAGAATTGCAACCTTTTGGAAGAGGCATTTGAAAGGACATCTCTTTTAGAGATGTATAAATATTAATTTGAACAGAATTGAGAAGGGGGATGAACATATTTGATTTTGTAATTTTGAGAACAATAGTTTAGCATTTTTACCTATTAGCTTTATTTTCATGGTTTGAAGAGAAGACATATAAGGAAGAAGATTATCTTTGGTGAAAGGAAAAAGGGTTGAGAGATCCCCTACATTTATTTCTTATTCTTACTTATTTCTTGTAATTATTAAATGAATATTATTTAAGCATTTGATTTATATGAATGAACTTTTTATTTTCCATTTACATTGATAGTCTTTGTATGTAGAATTTGCTATTAAAACTTCATTAGTATCATTATAAGTTAAGGAAAATGAGCTTAGATGGCAATTCCTTCTCTGAAAATCAACAAAGTAGTTATAAGTAAGAGAGTTAGCTAGAGACACATCTTACTGATAGTTAATAGGAAATTCATTATCAAAGCATAGTTTAAGAGATCACATGTGGAGATAATTGCTATAGGTTGGTGAATAATCTTAAAATGTGTAATTAGAATCAACTAGTTCATTAATGAGAGTTAAGGATTAGCATTTTAATTACACGTTTTAGGCATTCTAATTCATGTTAAGAGAGTGGATTAGAAATATATTCCAACTTGGCTTACTGATAAGATTATAAATAATAATTGAAATGATGGTATCAAGTGCATGATTATTAGCTTTTAATTACATAAATGGTCCAACCTCACCACCCACTACTGCAGATTATCTCCAGGATAGGTTTGACTGTCCTTTTCCCTTCTTTACTAAGGATAAAGGTGAGAAATTTAAATTTTTCTCTAAAAAGCATTATGTAGGTATGATACATTTAGATTTTTCTTTGCTTAATGCTTTAGGGCTTACCTCACAATTTGACAAATATATTAAATACATGAAAAGGGGGAAATTTGCTCACATGACTTTGCCTGTTAGAAAAGATTGGTTTGGCTTTCCCTTAAATGGCAAATGCTTTAACTCTAATGTTTTTTTTATCATAAATCTATCTGGCATAAATAACTAGTTTGGATGTGTTTAACAATAAAAATGCACCTAATCGACTCATTAAGGATGATGCTTTATTTTTATTTCATAAATATATTTGTCATGCCTTATTTGGGAGGGTTAAGAGCACCAAAGTTCAGACTAAGGATTTGTTTGTGCTCGATTTAATAATTTCTCATAAAACTCTTTGTTCAATAAATTTCATTGTTGATGAGCTATACCATGCTTCTATTGCTAAGACATAAATGGTAAGCATGTGTCACATGGTTACCGAAATCATTTTAGGGTATTTAGGCAATTTGGCTAACTTTACTTTAGATGAAAACAAGTCAGTTGCTTTAATAGATGTAAAATACTTGAGTAATTCTCATGTATTGGATCGAGGCACTTGGCCTCCACAGTTTATGTCACATTTTGCGCAGGGTGCTAGACCAAGGCAGGATAAAGGGAAAGGCAAGGCTCCTGAATCATCTGCTGCTGCCACATCTGGTGATTCAGATGGCTTTGAGGATGAAGATGTCGGTGGGAATGCTGGTGATTCTTGTATTGGGCAAGATGAGGTTGTTGGTCATGAGGATGTTACTGGTATGCAGCGTATTATCTCCCATTTATATGGTATTGAAGCTACCAACTAGAGCATGGAGACACACATGGATTCGCTTGAGACTACTATGCACCAAATGTATAAGATTCATAAGAGCTTGAGCCAAAAATTGCTCTCATTTTTTTGCCACCAGAAAGTGCAGTTTACTCTTTCACCTCTGGGGACCCCTAGTGGGCCAACTGAGTAAACATTCCCGCATCTCCTATTTTTACTTTTTATTGTATGTTTCTGTTAGCATGTGTTATGTGATTGTTTGTGTTATTTGCTTGCCTATGATGATTCCCTTCACACAATGAGGACATTGTGTCTTTTAAGTGTGTGTGTGTGTAGGGGGGCATATGCATGTTTTTGTTTATTGTTATGTGTATATTGTGTTGTGAATTTAATTTTGGATCTTGTGTATTTGGGAGTTATTTGGAAATAAATGCATGCTTAAGCTTGAATTTCTGTCATTTTTAGTCTAGTTAGGCAAATTTTTAGGCTAATCATTTTCATTTTACATTGACAATTAAATGTACATAATAAAGGTTATGATTTGGCAAAGCACTTTAGTGTAGGTTCTTTCTAAGTTGAGTATCTTTTCACATGTATAAAGGATTATTTTTGATAATTTATTGCTTAGGATAATTTGACCTATAACTTAAGTAAGCTTTTGAGCCTTGTACATTGACATTTTTCTTGTATGAGAGCCTTAATATGCCATATGCTCCAGAATTTTTTCTCGGTAAACATTGAGATTACATTTAGTATGAGATCTGCATGAAAAATGATATGGATATTTAGATTAAACCATTTTGGCTTGCTTTAAAAGCTTACCTTTTTGACTTTAGGTAGATAAGTTTTAGCCTTAAACCTATTTTTGTTGATTAACATGTAATTAGTCAATATCCTTTGCTAAACATAAATCCATTTTCTTTGTGTTACCCTTTTTGTGAAGAGAGATAACTTGCTATATCATTAGGAGATATATATTATAAATATAAGCATGATGGAATTTAAAATGTGAGTTAAAGAAATTCCTTTCTTCTTTAGGATCAATATTAAAACAAGGATAGTTTCTAAACAATAAAAAGAAAAAAAATATAATATAGTTAAAAAACAAAAGAAGAAGAACAAAAGAAACTTGTAGTTAGTGTTGCTATAGAAAGGGAATATGAATAATAATAGCATCATGCAAAGCTTAGATTTTTAAAGACATCTCTTATGATATGGTAATATTTTTTCTATTCACAATTTAAGCTACGTAAACAAAAAATTATCCTACCTTTAACTGAAGCCAAGTTACAACCTTTGTAAGACCTTTTTGATCTCATATATCATTATATACTAGTAGTATAGATGTTTACTAATTTCAAACTTATGGTAGGCATTGGCATGTTTAAGGAATGAGAGAAACACTAACCCATAAACACATTAAATGAATTAGTGCTTTAAGAATAGAGTGTTTGAGTGAGAACTACTTTAGGCAATACTTGGTGTGAAATAATATTTACATGCGTTAAGATATTCAAGTTCTTAAGTTCAGACATTCTTGTGCTTTGCTACGTCATAATTTTCCAAATGTGCATGGTTGTTTTAGTTAAATGGATAATAGTTATGTTTGAGAATTTGCATACTTGGGATAAATTTATAAAGAGATGAATGTTTCTTCCTGTGATTTTCAAAAAATTGCCAGATATAAGTGTGAGCTCCAAAATTATGTGTTTGTGTACTTAAATTTTTGTTGCATTTTGATGTTTTGCTTGAGGACAAGCAAAAGTTCAAGTGTGGGGAATTGATGTGAGCTTGAAAAGCTCATAAATAGTGTGTCTTTATGTTTAGTTTTGTTAGGTATAGTGTTTAATATTTTGGTATTTTATGTATATATTTTTGCTTTTATGTGTTTTATGTATTTGTGGATATTTTATTTGTTTCGTAGGCGAAAGGGAATGGTTTGGAGCTTAAAGGACATCATTTAGAGAAGAAGGAGAAAAGCTAGGGCTAAAAAGACCATCATTGCAAGGGCAACAATGGATGGGGGTCGCGACAGCATGTGGAGGAGAGCTAAGCTAGCTGAAGAGAGGAAATTGCAGGCCAATCTTGGGCGTGGCATGTCACGAGCATGACAACTGGAGGTTGGTGAAGAAGTTGACTTTCAAGAGTTGTGTCTTTTATCAAGATTTGCAACCTTTTGGAAGAGGCATTTGAAAGGACATCTCTTTTAGAGATGTATTAATATTAATTTGAACAGAATTGAGAAAGGGGATGAGGAGATTTGATTTGGTAATTTTGAGAACAATAGTTTAGCATTTTTAACTATTAGCTTTATTTTCATGGTTTTAAGAGAAGACATACAAGGAAGAAGATTACCTTTGGTGAAAGGAAAAAGGGTTGAGAGATCCCATTCTTTTATTTCTTATTCTTACTTCTTCTTTGTAATTATTAAATGAATATTATTTAAGCATTTGATTTATATGATTGAACTTTTTATTTTCCATTCACATTTATAGTCTTTGTATGTAGAATTTGCTATTAAAACTTTATTAGTATCATTATAAGTTAAAAACGACCTTAGATGGCAATTTGTTCTCTGAAAATCAACAAAGTAGTTATAAGTAGGAGAGTTAGCGAGAGCAACATTTTATTGATAGTTAATAGGAAATTCATTATCAAAGCATAGTTTTAGAGATCACATATAGAGATAAATGCTATAGGTTGGTGAATAATCTTAAAATGTGAAATTAGAATCAACTTGTTCATTAACGAGAGTTAATGATTAGCATTTTAATTGCATGTTCTAGGCATTCTATTTAATGTCGAGAGAGTGGATTAGAAATATATTCCAACTTGGCTTACTGATAAGATTATAAATAATAATTGAAATGATGGTATCATGTGCATGATTATTAGCTTTTCATTACATAAATGGTCTTATTTGATTATCATAAATTTGGATTTAATTGATTTATACGATATAGTAGATTTAGAATTAATTACCAATTTATGAACGTTGTAATCAAGACTAAAATTAAGTTGTAATAGTGAATAATAACAATCAACATTCCTCGTGGGATCGATATCTGAAGTACTATAATTGGTACACCGTATACTTGCGGTATTATAGCTTTTAGAAAAAGCATAACAATAAATGCATGCTTAAGCTTGAATTTCTGTCATTTTTGGTCTAGTAAGGCAAATTTTTAGGCTAATCATTTTCATTTTACTTTGACAATTAAATGTACATAATGAAAGTTATGATTTGGCAAGGAACTTTAATGTAGGTTCTTTTTAAGTTGAGTATCTTTTCACATGGATAAAGGATTATTTTTGCCAATTTATTGCTTAGGGTAATTTGACTTATAACTTAATTGATCTTTTAAGCCTTTTAAATTGATATTTTCCTTTTATGGGAGCCTTAATATGCCATATTGTCTAGAATTTATTATTGGTAAATGTTGAGAATACATTTAGCATGATATGCGCATCAAAAATGATAAAAGCATTTAGATTAAACCATTTTGACTTGCTTTATAAACTTACCTTTTTGACTTTAGGCAGCCAATTTTGAGCCTTAAACCTATTTTTGTTGAGTAACATGTAATTAGTCAATATCTTTTACTAAACAAAAATCCATTTTCTTTGTGTTACCCATTTTGTGAAGAGAGATAACTTGCTATATCATTAGGAGATATATATTGTAAATATAAGTATGATGGAATTTAAATTGTTACTTAAAGAAATTCCTTTCCTCTCTAGGATCAATATTAGAATAAGGCTAGTTTCTAAACAATAAAAAGAGAAAATATAATATAGTTAAAAAACAAAGAACAAAAAAAGAAGAACAAAAGAAACTAGTAGTTAGTGTTGCTCTAGAGAAGGGAATATGAATAATAATTACATCATGCTAAGCTTAGATTTTTAATGAAATCTCTTATTATATGGTAATGTTGTTTCTATTCACAATTTAAGCTATTTAAACAAAAAATTATCCTACCTTTAACCTAAGACAAGTTAGAACCTTTGTAAGACCCTTTTGATTTCATATATCATTATATACTAGTAGTGGAGATGTTTACTAATTACAAGCTTATGGTAGGCTTTGGCAGGTTTAAGGAATGAAAGAAATACTAACCTATAAACACATTGAGTGAATTAGTGCTTTAAGAATAGAGTGTTTGAGTGAAAACTACTTTAGGCAATACTTGGTGTGAAATAATATTTATATGTGTTAATATATTCAAGTTCTTAAGTTCACACATTCTTGTGCTTTGCTACGTCATAATTTTCCAAATGTGCATGGTTGCTTTAGTTAAATGGATAATTGTTATGTTTGAGAATTTTCATACTTGGGCTAAATTTGTGAAGAGATGAATGTTTTTGCATGTTATTTTTAAAAAATTTCCAGATATAAGTGTGAGCTCCAAAATTATGTGTTTGTGTACTTAAATTTCTCTTACATTTTGATGTTTTGCTTGAGGACAAGCAAAGGTCCAGGTGTGGGGAATTGATATGAGCTTGAAAAGCTCATAAATAGTGTGTCTTTATGTTTAGTTTTGTTAGGTATAGTGTTTAATATTTTGGTATTTTATGTGTATTTTGTTGCTTTTATGTGTTTTGTGTGTTTGTAGATGTTTTATTTGTTTTATAGGAGTAAGGGAATGGTTTGGAGCTTAAAGTACATCATTTAGAGAAGAAGGAGAAAAGCTAGGCTAGAAAAACCATCATCGCGAGGGCGATAATGGATGGGGGTCGCGAAAGCATATGGAGGAGAGCCAAGCCAGCTGAAGTGAGGAAATTGCATGCTAGTCTTGGGCGCGCCATGTCGAGAGCGCGATAATGGTTGCGAGCATGACAACTGGTGGTTGATAAAGAAGTTGACTTTCAAGAGTTGTCTTTTATCAAGAATTGCAACCTTTTGGAAGAGTTGTCTGTAATGCCTACTAGAGGCCTTTATTGTTGCTAACCTAGTGGAGATGTCATTTGATGAAGCGATTGCAGGTGCCCAAGTAGGAGATGGTGGAACTGATGGTGGAGTTGCAGTAGATGTTGATGCCTTTGAGTGTCCGTAAGGTGGAGAAGTCAAAGAAGATAAAGCTTCTGGGCATTTGCATAGAGAGAACCTCATAGCTGGTGACCTCTGATCCTAGCTAAGAGTCTGTTAGCCTTTTCCAATAATTCAAAGTCCTCGAGGAACTATCGAGACATAAACTTACTTGCTTTATGCAAAACCCATCCCAAAGCTCGATATCTGGTGGTTTTCTCAAGCATCATGTAGTTGGGTATTGCCCAAGCTGGTTGAGGATGCACTATCCTTTGAGGCATCCTGTAAAAAGAAAGGGTACATGTCAGTTCATGGTGTGACATATGTTGCAAGTAAGCCAAGGCATTGCAATTTTAAGAAAATATTATTATGCGCAACATGCATATGTACAAACAAAATAAAAGATGTCATTAGTCAGACACAGATAGAATGAGAGATGCATTATGCATTTTATAAGAAATTTGGTGAAATTCGGGTAGCATTCTAGCTAGGAATGTGACTGCCCTCTGCATAAGAAAGACAATTTACAACATTAAATCTAACCACAGGCCCTCAAGGTTGCCAAATAGCATGATTACATGTTATTTGAATAAAAAACATAGTTCATATTTCATGAGGATTCTACCAAAATTTAGGCAGTATTCCAGCTAGGAATGGACTGCCTCTATATAAAAAGAAAAACTTTATAATTGATAATAGCCATAGGCCATCAATGGCTGCTAACCAACATGCATTCAGTACAATCACAACATAAAAAGTATTCTTAAAACATATAAGTTGCTTACATATTATCTCTAAAAGGGTAGAAAAAATAGTCCTATGCGCTCATATATAAGTTTATTAAACTACCTACTGTATCATCCAAATAAAGTTTGGTAACTACATTACATTACTTAGATTACAAGGTATTATAAAGGTAAACAAGTAACAAAATAGATAAAATAGTAAATGTCCATATCCATCATTCCTAAATTAAAGTTTTATAGCCTAAGTTCTGTTCTAACTTAAGAAAAGACTAAAAATGAAGAAAAAAGAAAAAAGAAAAGGACAATTAAATTATACTTATTTGGACAAGCAAAATGAAAAATGTAGAAATGGTAGAAAAAGTCACTCCTTAAACTATGCCAAAAATTCATTTCCAGGAACCCACTGGTGCAAAAGGATCAAAAATCAAACGTCGGATGAGAGAGAATGGCTTAAAAAAATTGGAATTGAAGCTTAAAAGATAGAAAAAATAGAGTTTTGGCCAAAAAATGAAGAAGAAAAGGGGGATATTATACCTCCTCAAGTGAGGGATGGGAAGCCCATCCTTTGCTTAGCAATAGAAGAGATGGACATGTGTCCCATCCCTTAGCCCAAAAGATCGTTGATACCATATAAAATGGTATATTATTTAATGTATATTTTCTTTCATTTAGGTAGCTAAGTATGTTAAATTATTTATATTTTATGTATTTTTGTCTATTTTATGTGTT
The DNA here is from genome assembly GCA_037975025.1 of Excoecaria agallocha. Lineage (NCBI taxonomy): Eukaryota > Viridiplantae > Streptophyta > Magnoliopsida > Malpighiales > Euphorbiaceae > Excoecaria > Excoecaria agallocha. The sequence continues at coordinate 57,373,589 of CM075811.1, read as the reverse complement.
TATTTGCATTGTAGGGTAATTTGGGTGCAAAAAGGAAGAAAGATCAAACAAGTCGTGATGCAGTGCGTGACTCACAACCAGGCTCACGAGTCACACACAGGTTCATGACTCACAACCAGGTTCACGACTCACAACCAGGATCACGAGTAGTGAAGAGAAATAAAGAGTAGTGAAGAGGATCACAAGTAGTGAAGAGGATCACGAGTAGTGAAGAGAAATCACGAGTAGTGAGGAGGCTCACGACTTAAGAAGAATTCAAGGGAATCACGACTCGTGAAGTCATTCACGAGTCAGACAAGGCAACTAATTTCGAAACGTTGTGTCTTTTGAACCTAATTTTTCAGCCAACCATCATGACCCTCCATGGAAACTTTTCACATTCACAACCATTATGAAGAGACATGTTTGTAGAGTTTTCTCTCTATAAATATGGATGGCATTAATTAAAGAAGAGGAGGGAGAGATCAATCAATGTTTAGTTTTTAGTTATTATTTTGGATAAATATTTTTACTTGGTTTTTATTAGATGTTTACAAAGGGACAAGCCAAAGGAACATAAGATAGTTTTCTTTCTCTTGTTTGTCTTTAATTCAAATATGTATTTGGCTAGTTTCCTTTGTACATTATAACTATGCACTAGTATTTGTTTAAGACATGTTTATTCTTATTATGCATGAATTATGATTTACATCCATTTGTGTGCTTCGATTTGCTTTGTATGATTGGCCACCATATTTAGCATGTTAGTCAATTTGTTCGCAATGAGAGTTGGAATTCTTTGATGGAAAACAAATGAATGTACTTGAAGCATTGAATTTCTTTCATGTGACTTAAGGAATTCACTTTGAGGGGTTAAAGAATTGGCATAGAGCTTCATAATTTTTATTTATCTCTATAATAACATAAGAGTGCTTATAGACTCTAAATAAAAACATCTTTACTGACAACGAGAGTTGCTTTAAAGAATCTTGGCTAAATTCTCCAGTCACTTTATTTATATAATTATCTAGAACTTGTTCTTAGATGAATTACTATTTCATAATTTTTAATGTATGTTCACACCATCATTTAAGTCATCTTTAATCCAAATTAATTTAATATATCCAAAGTAGTTTAGTTATTTAGTTAAATGCATAATTTAAACCCTTAGTCTCACTAGACTGCGTATAGAGCGAGTAGGGTATCGTTCCAAATGGAACGGGGTAAATTTTGTATTGAAATTATAAAGACTAGATGGATAGGTAACGAATAAAATAAAGATCATGCATTTAACTAAATATCTAAACTACTTTGGATATATTAAATTAATTTGGATTAAAGATGACTTAAATGATGGTATGAACATACATTAAAAATTATGAAATAGTAATCATCTAAGAACAAGTTCTAGATAATTATATAAATAAAGTGACTGGAGAATTTAGCCAAGATTCTTTAAAGCAACTCTCGTTGTCAGTAAATATGTTTTTATTTAGAGTCTATAAGCACTCTTATGTCATTATAGAGATAAATAAAAATTATGAAGCTCTATGCCAATTCTTTAACCCCTCAAAGTGAATTCCTTAAGTCACATGAAAGAAATTCAATGCTTCAAGTACATTCATTTGTTTTTCCATCAAAACTCTCATTGCGAACAAATTGACTAACATGCTAAATATGGTGGCCAATCTTACAAAGCAAATCGAAGCACACAAATGGATGTAAATCATAATTCATGCATAATAAGAATAAACATGTCTTAAACAAATACTAGTGCATAGTTATAATGTACAAAGGAAACTAGCCAAATACATATTTGAATTAAAGACAAACATGAGAAAGAAAACTATCTTATGTTCCTTTGGCTTGTCCCTTTGTAAACATCTAATAAAAACTAAGTAAAAATATTTATCCAAAATAATAACTAAAAACTAAACATTGATTGATCTCTCCCTCCTCTTCTTTAATTAATGCCATCCATATTTATATAGAGAAAACTCTACAAACATGTCTCTTCATAATGGTTGTGAATGTGAAAAGTTGCCATGGAGGGTCATGATGGTTGGCTGAAAAATTAGGTTCAAAAGACACAACCTTTCGAAATTAGTTGCCTTGTCCGACTCGTGAATGACTTCACGAGTCGTGATTCCCTTGAATTCTTCTGAAGTCGTGAGCCTCCTCACTACTCGTGATTTCTCTTCACTACTCGTGATCCTCTTCACTACTTGTGATCCTCTTCACTACTCGTGATTTCTCTTCACTACTCGTGATCCTGGTTGTGAGTCGTGAACCTGGTTGTGAGTCGTGAACCTGTGTGTGACTCGTGAGCCTGGTTGTGAGTCACGCACTGCATCACGACTTGTTTGATCTTTCTTCCTTTTTGCACCCAAATTACCCTACAATGCAAATAAACACATAAAATAAACAAAAATACAAAAAATATAAATAATTTAACATACTTAGCTACCTAAATGAAAGATAATATACATTAAATAATATACCATTTTATATGGTATCAAATTCCCCCACACTTAAACCTTGCTTGTCCCCAAGCAAGAGAAAAGTGAGAAAATTTAATCCCAGGTTATACTAAGTAAGTTAAATTATAAAGCATTGCTCAATATTCACTTTAAACAAGATTGAAATGAAGTCAAATATCTTAAACACTCAAAATTTCAGTAAATCAAGTCTTAAGATATATATTCTAAGTTAGCAAGTCACCTAAGTTTACTAAACCTAACATCAAGAATATAAAGTCTCAAAACTAACCATGCTCAAGAAAGAATATTGATCGTAAAAACTTAAGAGTTTTAGACTATAGTTGCCTTTTTGGATAATATTCAAGCACTCATACCTTTAAACCAATCTCATGGCATTTTTAGACTACATTTTTCATTCTTTTTCTTCTCTTTTTTTTTCAAGCATGGGTATACTTTTAGACTTTATCCCATGAATAGCAAGAGAATGTAGTATTGGGTGCATTTTACGCTCCATCCCATACTTTATTAAACTTTAGGATATGCATCTTGCTGTATTGTATTATTTTCATTTTTTTTTCTCTTTTTACTAGTCCTCATCCATTATTGAAAAGCTTAAAGGTAAGTATTATGGCTATAGTTTCCATAAGGAAACTAAAATCCAAAAATCTTAAACTAAATGAGCACATTCCAACCTTAAAGTATAGTTAGTAAAGAGACTAAATAACCTAAAATGTGGAAAGAAGTAAAAATAGATAACTTGAAAACATAAAATACATGCCAAAAGCTTTGAAAAACTAATCAAATGAGCACAAAAGGCAAATGACTCTTCATAACAACCTATATTATATACAATATGAGCAATACTTCTAATAAAACTTATGAAAAAGGTTAGTCTAAATAAAGAAAAAGATACACACCCAAACAAAAAAAAAACAATGTGAAACAAAACATGCAACACACAACATATACTCCCCCACACTTAGAACACACATTGTCCTCAATGTGAAGAAATAAAACAAAAACAAAAACAAAAACAAAAACAAAAACAAAAACAAAAAACAAAAACAAAAACAAAAACAAAAACAAATAAACTAAATGATAGAGGAAAGAAAACTCCCCTCAAGATCATGGTGTAGGTGGAGGCGAAGATACCAAATAATAGAAGAATAGAAGTTAGGCATATGATCACGAGTCGGACACAACTTCACGACTCGTGAAAAATTGGATTATTCGACAGATGTAAAAGGGTTCACGAGTCGAACCAACATTCACGACTCGTGAAGAATTCCTTTTTGTATTACTTGTGAAACTCTTCTCGAAATGATAATTTTATGCATGACTCGGTAACATGTTCACGACTCGTGAAGCTTCCCTTTGCTGCAATTTTTCTGCAAATTTGACCAATCTCAATCCAAATGTTTAAAAGACAGAGGAGAAATAAGACAAGAAAAATGAAAATGATAAAATACTTAAAATATAACCAGGAATAATCCAAAGAACAAATAAAATCTAAACTAAAAAAACTAATCCAAAACAGAAAGATTATTGTGCAAGAAATGAATTTAATAAACTAACTGCTAAAAACACAAATACTTTTAGTCTAAGATCATTACAAAAAATCTAATTACAAAGAATACAACAAACACAACATAAAAATTCATACATTAAATGACTAATATATATCATATAATCCTAAAGCATCCACTCTTTTGTATCAATCAATAAAAATTTATTTAAACCGTTACCCGACAATGGCGCCAAAATCTGATGGGGATTTAATTTAAACCCTTAGTCTCACTAGACTGCGTATAGAGCGAGTAGGGTATCGTTCCAAAGGGAACGGGGTAAATTTTGTATTCAAATTACAAAGACTAGATGGATAGGTAACGAATAAAATAAAGATCATGCATTTAACTAAATATCTAAACTACTTTGGATATATTAAATTAATTTGGATTAAAGATGACTTAAATGATGGTATGAACATACATTAAAAATTATGAAATAGTAATTCATCTAAGAACAAGTTCTAGATAATTATATAAATAAAGTGACTGGAGAATTTAGCCAAGATTCTTTAAAGCAACTCTCGTTGTCAGTAAAGATGTTTTTATTTAGAGTCTATAAGCACTCTTATGTCATTATAGAGATAAATAAAAATTATGAAGCTCTATGCCAATTCTTTAACCCCTCAAAGTGAATTCCTTAAGTCACATGAAAGAAATTCAATGCTTCAAGTAAATTCATTTGTTTTTCCATCAAAGAATTCCAACTCTCATTGCGAACAAATTGACTAACATGCTAAATATGGTGGCCAATCTTACAAAGCAAATCGAAGCACACAAATGGATGTAAATCATAATTCATGCATAATAAGAATAAACATGTCTTAAACAAATACTAGTGCATAGTTATAATGTACAAAGGAAACTAGCCAAATACATATTTGAATTAAAGACAAACAAGAGAAAGAAAACTATCTTATGTTCCTTTGGCTTGTCCCTTTGTAAACATCTAATAAAAACTAAGTAAAAATATTTATCCAAAATAATAACTAAAAACTAAACATTGATTGATCTCTCCCTCCTCTTCTTTAATTAATGCCATCCATATTTATATAGAGAAAACTCTACAAACATGTCTCTTCATAATGGTTGTGAATGTGAAAAGTTGCCATGGAGGGTCATGATGGTTGGCTGAAAAGTTAGGTTCCAAAGACACAACGTTTCGGAATTAGTTGCCTTGTCCGACTCGTGAATGACTTCACGAGTCGTGATTCCCTTGAATTCTTCTGAAGTCGTGAGCCTCCTCACTACTCGTGATTTCTCTTCACTACTCGTGATCCTCTTCACTACTTGTGATCCTCTTCACTACTCGTGATTTCTCTTCACTACTCGTGATCCTGGTTGTGAGTCGTGAACCTGGTTGTGAGTCGTGAACCTGTGTGTGACTCGTGAGCCTGGTTGTGAGTCACGCACTGCATCACGACTTGTTTGATCTTTATTCCTTTTTGCACCCAAATTACCCTACAATGCAAATAAACACATAAAATAAACAAAAATACATAAAATATAAATAATTTAACATACTTAGCTACCTAAATGAAAGATAATATACATTAAATAATATACCATTTTATATGGTATCAAATTCCCCCACACTTAAACCTTGCTTGTCCCCAAGCAAGAGAAAAGTGAGAAAATTTAATCCCAGGTTAGGACTAAGTAAGTTAAATTATAAAGCATTGCTCAATATTCACTTTAAACAAGATAGAAATGAAGTCAAATATCTTAAACACTCAAAATTTCAGTAAATCAAGTCTTAAGATATATATTCTAAGTTAGCAAGTCACCTAAGTTTACTAAACCTAACATCAAGAATATAAAGTCTCAAAACTAACCATGCTCAAGAAAGAATATTGATCGTAAAAACTTAAGAGTTTAAGACTATAGTTGCCTTTTTGGATAATATTCAAGCACTCATACCTTTAACCAATCTCATGGCATTTTTAGACTACATTTTTCATTCTTTTTCTTCTCTTTTTTTTTTCAAGCATGGGTATACTTTTAGACTTTATCCCATGAATAGCAAGAGAATGTAGTATTGGGTGCGTTTTACGCTCCATCCCATACTTTATTAAACTTTTGGATATGCATCTTGCTGTATTGTATTATTTTCATTTTTTTTCTCTTTTTACTAGTCCTCATCCATTATTGAAAAGCTTAAAGGTAAGTATTATGGCTATAGTTTCCATAAGGAAACTAAAATCCAAAAATCTTAAACTAAATGAGCACATTCCAACCTTAAAGTATAGTTAGTAAAGAGACTAAATAACCTAAAATGTGGAAAGAAGTAAAAATAGATAACTTGAAAACATAAAATACATGCCACAAAAGCTTTGAAAAACTAATCAAATGAGCACGAAAGGCAAATGACTCTTCATAACAACCTATATTATATACAATATGAGCAATACTTCTAATAAAACTTACTAAAAAGGTTAGTCTAAATAAAGAAAAAGATACACACCCAAACAAAAAATAACAATGTGAAACAAAACATGCAACACCACAACAATCGTAATGCCCTTCATTTGAATTTTCCTTTCATTTTCTCATTTTAACTTCGTTTTCTTTGGTCTTTTGACCATTTTCATTGATTTTTTAAGCTCTATCCATCTATAACTAATTTAGAACAATATTTACATTCTTTTTATGACTTACCATATTATTTTACAATGTTCTCCATTTCTACTATCCTTTTAATACATACGGTATCTAAAAGTCTGAAATACGCTTGAAACATGTCGTGCCTCCCAAGACATATGACTTGTTGCATTCCAAGCCCTTCATGATTGAACGTTCAGATTATAAGGTCTTTTAGATTTCATGTAAAATGCTAATGAGAGAAAATGCAATAATAAGTACGTGTAATGTATGAGATATGCAAATGTGACTTTTGACCTTTCAAAGGTGAGGAACGGATAGGCCGTGGCTTACTCTTGGTGAGGAACAACCATCCCTTATTACTTTTTATAAATAGTGCTTAATTTTATTAGGTTATTATGCCTTTGACCTTTCAACTTCCAAAAAGCTTCCATTAGGTTTTTTTCTCTCTTTCTTCTTTTCTATTTTTTTTCTTTTCTTATTTTCCTTTTAGTAATTTATTATTTTCTGCCACTTTTACATTTAAGACTATTTAAAAATCCTATTACCATGACCATTAAACTTATAAAACTACACCATCAATTAGATGATTGAAGAACTTGGGAAGACCCCATTTTGGCTCCTCATTTAAGTCTGAGGTTTTTTAGGAGAACTTCCTAGGATAAACATTTATTGTTTTATACTCTTCATTACTGGACGTGAAACTACATGTATTTTGATTCATGCATCAGGAGTTATACCTTCCACTTGAAGAGTTTGCTGCCATGGTAGGTGCCAGGTTTGATCACAATGCTCGGCCATGCTTGCCCCCTCCTATAATTAGCTATCCTAGGGAGGTGGTTTATGCCTTAAGTGTTTTTTTTTTTCTGAGGCTAGGGTTTGGTACCTTAGGGGGAGACTTTTTAGTTGGAGTGGATGATTGATGTGTTGACTAATTTTGTTGACATTCCCACCTTCTATTCTCATGTGGTATTGCTTTATTACCTTGCTCGGTGCTTTTTGACATGTGGTGATGATTTCATGATTGCTGACTATAGGTCGTTTAGTCTCATGGATGGCATATGCCGGGGGCATAACTTATTTCCTATGACTATGGCTGAGAACATCATCAGCTTGGATACTTTTTGCTATAACTCCTATACCTAGCATGGGTTTTCTTCCTTCTTTATGGGCAGTCCCATGATTCTTTAGCGATATCTTATAATTTTAAAGCTAGTACGCCCCTTATGGATTTTTATAACTAGCTTTTCTTATTAAAATATGCATTGTTTTAGATTTTCAAATATTTCGATGCCTTATTTTTGCCTGAGATGGATCAAATTTACCCCAGAGACTTTTTTCTTTTTTTTTTTTCTCTTTTGAAGCCTCATTCTCGGATTAGGGACATAGGTGTCTATTTCTCAGTTATATAATAGTTTGATGCTTGCAGTACTAGTTTCAGTTAGATTAGGATACAGTGGATTGGTTGGGTCTTTTGAGAGATAAAGATATTAGGTTTAGGTGCTCATGGTTGCCTATTACTTCTGTGGTTGAAGATGGAGAATCAGGATGCATTCCTCTTAGTGGGCTTCATCAAGCCACCTTCTATATTGCTGCCTGTTGTGTCTGCCTATTTAGGGGTAAATAGGACATTGTTAGGCATCCACTAGATTTCTGAGGGGTTAATTTTACTATTCATTTCTTAACAAAGTACTATCAGCGTATCTGGACTTAGCTTTTAATGAGGACTACCATTTCTGGTACTAATGCTTGTGATTTCACCACTCTTAACTCCTACAAGCGATAGGTCACTAGTATAACCATTGACGATATGCTTTCCCATCGGTGACACTTAAATAAAGAGAGGGATGTGATACTGATATATTTGATTAGACATTTTCATAGATTATGTTTCTTATTTTTTGTTGAACTTTTCATTTTTGAACATATGAAAGGATATGCTACTTTTTCTTACATGAATATTTGCATGAATGATATTTTCTTTTGATTTCATTATACATGGTCATTATTTAACAGTAATCTAATAACATGTATCATTTAATGTCGAATTACAACTTTACAAGCATTATAACTCCTATCATCAATCAGCCCTTTCGAGTTTTCTTAATTGATTATTTTTTCTCAGCCTCTAATTTTTACCTAGGGTGCCTTTTTTCAATTTTTTTTCCTAACGAGATATCCAATTTTAGCAAGATCACCATTTTTTAGGTTTTTAACCCACAGGAAATTTATTCTCTTCTTTTTCTCTTTTATCTTTAGCTATGGAACCTTTTTAACTTGTTAACATTCATAGGTTCTCTAAATTCATTGCCATCTCTGTCTAATAAGATAACTACACCTATGGATAGTAGCTTGTTCAGTATGAAAGGTTTTTCCCATATAGGTCCAAATTTGCCTCAAATGTTTGGAATCCCTAGCCTTATCTACTTTAAAACCATATCTCTTTATTCAGTTGGTGTTTCCTAACTTTCTTCCTAAATGAGCGAGCAAGCCTTTTTTGATAAACCTAATTATGGTAATAAGCCATCATTTTTCTTTTATCTAGTAGGTTAAGTAGTAAAATCTTTATTTGGCCCATTCTATTTTTGGCAACTTAGCTTCTAAAACTACCCTCAAAGACTGATGATCAATCTCTACGAGTAGTACCACTTTCATCCCGTAGATAAAAGAAAAGAAAGTAGCCCCTTTTGATGTTCTAACTGTGATACTATAACCCCATAGTGCAAAAGATAGTTTATCAGATCAATCTTTGTAGGTTTGAACCATTTTACCATGAATTCTCTTCACATTTTTATTAGTTGCTTCGACTACTTCATTTTCTTAAGGTTTATAAGGAAAAGACTTGTGAGGCTGAATCTTGTACTTGGTGAGTATCTGTTTAGTTTCTTCTGCAAACTGCAACCTATTATCCACCACTACATGATGAGGAAATCCATATATGTATACCAAACTCTTCTTAATAAACTTAGCCATATCTCGTGCATCAACTTTCTTAAAAGATTCTGCTTCTACCCACTTGGTGAAGTAATTGATGGCTATTATAAATTTATGTCCATTTGAAGCAGGTGGATGAAATCAACCCCATAATATGTATCCCCCATGAGGTGAAAGGCTAAGCTGATGTAAGATTACACAACTCAAAAATAGGCAAATGCCTCAGGTCGGCATATTATTTGTACAATTGGCATTCCTTGACATACTTAGAACAATTAGTGTCCATTGTAAGCCAAAATAAACCTTGACTCATAAACTTCTTTGCTAAGGCTAACTCATTCATGTGGGCCGTACACACTCCTACATGTACTTCTTTTATTACCTGTTTTGCTTTTTTTCATCCAAATAGATCAATTGAATCCCATCAGGCTATTTTTTGTAAAGCACTCCCCCTACGGTAATGAATTGGGTGGATAACTTATGAATTAACCTCTAAAACTTATCAGTTGCCTCTTCGAGAATCACTAACTTTTCTAAATAATTTTGGATGTCAAAGTACCAAGACTTTCCATCATGCCACTTCAATATCCATAATCTGTTCCTTTTTAAAGCATGGCCTATTGGAGCTTGAGATGAGCATATGCTTCATAACTATTACCTCTGGATTATCCCAAATAGACACCGTGGTGGCTAGGGCATCCACTAACTAGTTTTCTTCTCTAGGCACATACCCCGAATGTATAAATCTTGAATTAATGGTTTAAGGTCTTTAGGCACCTAAAATAGGGCATTAAATGCTCTTCTTTTATCGATCATTCACCCCTTACTTGATTGACTACCATAGATGAATCCCCAAACACTACTGTAGATTTTACTCCTAAAGCTAGTAATGCTTCTAACCTAAAAATGTAAGCTTCATTGTTCGTTGCCTTATATCTCAACTTTTTAGCTAATGGTAACCTTTCTCTCAGCAGGATAATAAAAATCACTCTTATTCTTGCTCCCTTATTGTTCGTCACCACATCAAAATACATCTACCATTCCTGCACTATTATGGCTGTGATATGTTCATCAGGAAATTGATGAGTCATCTCCTCTTCTTCTAAAGGTTGATTAGCTAGGACCTCTTCTACTACCTTTCCTTTAACGGGTCTTCCTAGGGATATACTCTATATCAAACTCTTGAAGGAAAATCAACCACCTTTCTATCTTTCCTAACAATAAAGGAGCCTCCTATAGGTACCTAAGAGGATTTTGCTTGGCCACAACATGGATCTTGTAAGAATAAAAGCAATGCCTTAAATTTTTTGACACCCATATGATTGCCAGATAGATCTTTTCAACTTCTACATACTTTACCTCATTAGGGAGAAATTTTTTTTCTAAGGCAGTACATTGAGTATCAGTCCCGAAGTTATCTTCTTATGCCATCATGGCCCTCACTGAACTATCTTTTATTGCTAAGTACAAAATTAGAGGTTTACTTACTTGAGATGATCTTAACATTTATGGGTGCATCAAATATTCCCTGATAGTATCAAATATTTTTTGATAGTATTTATTCCAAACTATTAGCTGATCCTTCCTAAGCAACTTGAATATTAACTTATAAATAGAGGTCAACTTAGCTATAAACCTATTGATGTATTAAATATTACCCAAGAATCTATAACATGTGCTGAACCTCATTTTGTATTCGGTACATTCTCAAAAATCCACTTTTAAGGTTTAAGATCTACTTAAGATTTGCATCATCATTTTTCCACACCTTTATTTATTGTAAATAAATAGATTTTTCAAATGATAAATTAAAAACTCACCAAATAATTTCTACATTAAATTAAATAATTAACACGATTCCTTTTTTTCAAGCCTTATGGGCTCAACGCCCTTGTTTTGTCCAAAATTTAGCCAAAATTATACTTTTGTAAATATGCCATGCCAGGGCCATTAAGAACAACCTATTAACTATTGATTTATATTTGTTATTTGAAAAAGTTAGTGATGGGAAAATCTTAAGTAGATCCCTATTAACTGTTGATTTATACTTGAGCAGATCCCTGTTAATTGTTGATTCAAAGTAGAATGGTTCTTGAGTAAATCCCTATTTATTGTCAATTTGTAATTGTTATTTATAGTTGGATAATGAACTTGTATGAGTTGTTGGTGCTATCTATACCAATTAGTAGAAGGCATTATAGGAAAATCTACAATCTTCGTGACTTTAAAATAGTTAGTTCTAGTAAATGATTGGGGAGTTACTAATAGAGATTGATATTATCATTGGTCTATTTACATGGAAAATATAAATTTAGAGATACAATCAAACTGAAAGTATAAAAAAGTTTGGATCTCAATGTAGATGTTTATTTCCTATTTTTTCAATAAAAATTTGTAGCTTATAAAAAAGTATATAGATTTTAATTCAGAAAATGTTACAATGAAACTTGAATAATTGATCTGTTTCAGAAATGTTTCTTGCTAGGCGGGTTGTTGTTTCCAAGGCACTATTATTATTTTTGGGTTTTTTCTTTTTGGTTGAGATGTAGATGTTGCAGTTGTTTAGGCTAGGAGCTGTTATTGCTATGAGTATGAGTCTTCACACCCTTGTAGGTTAGCTTTATTGTAATTATATTCATTTAATAAATCTCATTAGCTTATAAAAAAGTTGAATATTTGATCTATTTATTTATTTATATATTATCCTACTATAATTGCTTATATACCTTATGTTCTTCATGTAAGGATTATTCAATTGTTGTACCATATCACAAAGTTAAAACCATCATCCAAGAATTGTAGATTAAATGTAATAATATATTTATAATAGATTAAATTGTAGATTAAACACTATATATAATATTGTTTTTATTGGAATATAATATTGTAATAACTTATAAGTGGGTTTTCATTTGCTATCTAATTTTTTTAAGAGTATTTTTTATTCTTTTTTTTCCAAAAGAAGCATAAGAATTTAATTAGGGTTATATCTTTTTGTCTTATTCATCCATTAGTTCTTTTGCAATACATTTTTAATAACTACCACTCCTCTTTGCTTCCAATATTAAAATATAAGTGTACAAAAGATGGTGAACCCACATTAATCTTCCTATCAATGTCATTAACAATCTTTTTTTTAGAAAATAAAAAAGAAAATATTGAAAATATTCAATATGCAGTGTGTCCCTAAAACTTTAAAATATGAAAATTATAGATTCTCATTTTGATTCTCTACTTTTTGCTTTACCATTGATTACCATTACTTTACCATTTATTACTTTCTACTTTACCATTGATTACATTTGGTGCCTTGGCTTCTGTGTACCTTGCTACCAAACTGGCATGTTTTGTTTTCTAGCTATATAAGCTGAAGGATTTATACATTCTCACTGGAATGGTTTTCAGTTGGTTTCATTGTATTTTTAAACGAAATAAAAGCTTAAAGTTTTTATTTATATTGAGAGTTTGTGTGAAAAGCTTGGATAATTTCTCAAATTAATATTATTTATGCTTGCTAAAATGTCTTGTCTATGCACAAAATGGGCTTAATAACAACTATTTAAGTCACGATTTTATTAATGTAGAGCGGATCAACCAATTATCTTATCTTTTACATATTGGATGATATCTTAGATTGGATTTGATTTTGGGATATCTACTACAAACCTTGTGTTTATGTTATTGCATGAAGAACAATAATGACATACTAATTTTGTTTATTTAGAGGAAGTAAGGATGGGGACATTTGTGTAGCTGAAGTAAAGAAAATGGAAGTAAGCCACTGGAGTAGGAGGTTAAAAGATGTGCAACTTGTCATAACTCTTGCTTCCATTGGTAGGCTCATTTTATAGCAAACTCTAATATTACTTTCTAAATATTGATTTATATTTGAAATTAAATAGCTAAAGAAGAAGGGCTATAAAGTTTTGTTCATGGTTGATGCTATTGATGAGTATGATGTTGGTCAACTCAAGGAATTTAAGGAGAAGGAGCTCATCTTTGCAACAAAGGAAGATGTGAAATTGATGAAAGTGAAGATGAGAAGTAAAAGAAGGAGCAATTGAAGTAGAAGAAGGAACAAGTGAAGATGATCCACTATTAATTATTAGGTGCTTCTTTTTATTTATTTTGAGTTGTGGTCTACTATTATTAGCAGTTTTGGATAGTTTTTGAAATTACCTTTTATATGATTTTATGTTTTAACATTATATTTCAATTTTTATCATAACAAATTTCTCTATTTTTAAGTATCGCCCACTTTTAACTTATTTTTGTTATTTATTTTTGAGACTTATAGATGGGAATGTAATAGTTTATGAAATTTGGTTATTTATGATTGTTTATAAATTGTTCAGGGATAGTGTGGTTTTGCAATATATTATCTATATGTATTATGCATAAAAAATAAAAATTAAAAAATTGTAATAATTTTTAGCGATGGAATGGCGACGGATTGCACCGTCGAAATTTTTTATTGGTGGGGTGAATTTAGCAATGAAAATTGATTTTCCATTGCTAAATTTAGCAACAAAAATATGATTTTGTTACTAATTTTGACCAATTCATTAAATCTTACCTTGGTTGGATTTAGCAACTAAAATTGAATTCTGTTGCTACATATAGCAGTGGAAAAAAATTCTGTTGCTAAAATGTAGCAACCATTAAATTAGAAACCACATATTCCTTTACTAATTTTCGTTGCTATTTTGATTAGCAATTGAAAATTATTATTTTTCATTGCTAAATGGCTATTTTCTTGTAGTGAAGGCTCCAAACACAAAGATGCAAGCTGTGTATTCAGTTTCATTATTCATGGCTTTATACCTCATCTTCTTGGCTAATGGAATTTTCTCTCCTTCCAGGGTGACCAAGATCACTCCTACTCCCACTCATTTAGTGTTTATAGCCCTATCAAAATACATCTGCTAACCTTAGACTGTTATGGCTATAATTGTAGCACCCTTATCCTATAACCTATATACATCACTTTATCCTTCTCATTACACAAGTTTTACTGTACAACTTAAACATTAACCAACTATACGGAGAAAATATATTCATACTTAATCCATAAGAGTGCTATACTATTAAAATTTTACAATATACATTATAGTCTCTTTACAAGAATACAACAACTGATTAACATCTTTACATACAATGTTCCCAAAATCACAAAAACTTCATTATATACAAAGATTTCAAAATAAAAGTCTATACAAGTCTTTCTCATTGACTTAAGTTAGCCATCCAGCTGCAGATATCACCCCAACAACCTATATGAATGAAACACCCATGCTAAGCTATAAAGCTTAGTGGGGAACATAAAACATAAGGACGGCCACTTTTAAAGGTCATCAAGATGCAAACATATACAAGCATACCTTTAAACACATGAATCAATCATTTAAAAATATGTTCACAATATTTTTCAGGTACTATATTATACATGTTAAACTTATAAAATTTACAAATTGTCTATTAATATATATACTACTTATTGATCTTAGTCTTATTAATATTCAATTAACAATTAGAGTTTTACACATCAAACTTACTTTTTGGACTTCTTTATATTATTCTTAACTAATCACCTTGACTTACCTATCTTTCTTGATTATGTATTCATATCAATTGTCAAATAGTTGTTAACTATAATATTTATGTATCTCTTATATACTTTAGCAAACCTTTATTTACATCCACTATAAGCCTTACATCTTCCTTATATACCTATATCAATCTTAATGGCATGGCAATATAATCCTATGTTTCATTGAAAGGATATTATAAATCATAGAATTTTAGGTTATTAAATTAGATCTTATGTTCTAATAGATACCATTAAATGTTCATACCCCTTTCTTGGGATGAAAACATACTTTATTATTTTAAGACCAATAATATCAACCTTATCTTATGGTTATTCTTACTAAGGCATTTCTTTCTTGGTTATTTTTTGGATTCTTCAGGTGTTAAATTATTATCTTACTTCCGTTTCAAGTTTGAATCGTATAGAGTTTACCACTTACAAATTTCATAAATCATTTACATTTACATACAAGATAGTATATATATTATTCCTAAATAAAAAATAATAAATAAGTACTAAGAAAACAATACATGTCCTTCAATAGTAAGGCTTATGATCACAAGAACATATGTATATCATCAATTTAGTCAAAGCACTAATATAATGCAAGTTCACCATTTACCAAAGCTAACATGTATTATTATTATTATTATTATTATTATTATTATTATTATTATTATTATTATTATTATTATTATTATTATTATTATTATACTAGTACTATATAAACAAAGTTACTATATGGCCTTCTTACAGATGCATGTTCTATATGCAATTAAAAAGGAAATCTATAGATAAAATATTATGAAGTCCATTAACATGTTCATACTTTATCAAACTTTAATTTAAACAATTACACTTTTCTTAACTTTTCTATAAATCCTACACCTTTTCTAATATGTGGATATGGGCTCAGAATATACCCAAAGGTATGAGAGCAGAACATATCCGAAGATATGAAATCAGAACATATATGAAAATATGAAATTAGAACATATCTGATGATCATTGACCGGTGTCTAGCAAGTGTACTAGATCGGCTAGTAATATAGGGAAGTAAGATTAAGACCCCAAATATCGTACCCAAGGGAACATGGATTGCTAAGAATAATACCTATGTATGAATTAAATTAATCCGAGATTGTTTCCTAAATGTTTTTGATTCAAAAGCAAAAATTAAATAAAAGAAATAATTAAACAAAACAAAAGCGAAAACATGAATTAAAAATAAAACAATAACTGAAATTCTCTTGCTAAAGAAACTATCCATCTTAACTTTCATTGTAATGACTTAAGTCCAATATAAACACCAGTGATTATGGAAAAACTAGTAATAAAGCCAGATATCTTTATTCAAGTCTATCATTCTTAGTATTAAACTCATAGACAAATCTAATACTTAGCATGCAAATCTAGTTTTAACTTCCTAAATATTCATTGAAGCCTTTCTCAAGTGATTCAATTCCAATTCATTCTTGATTCTTCCTCTCTTAGTATTAACCAATAAAATTCATACATAATCATCTTATATTTCGGATAATAATCATGCATAAACATTAAAGAGTTAACCCAAGAACATGCAAATCATTAACTATGTCAAAACCAATTCTTAGTTATTTATTCAATAAACCAACAACCAATCTCAACACAATCAAGGATAAGAATATGCTTAAAACCAAGAAATAATCAACTAATATTGAAATTAAGCTCAAAACAAAGTCATAACAATGAAGAATTTAAGATCTCAAGAATCCATTAGCAAAAGAAGAAAAACTACTTCCTAAACATCATTAAAAACTAAAGACAAAGGCTTGAATAAAAACTTAAAAACTAAGAATGTAAAAGAAAAACTTTAAGAAAGACAAAGCTAAACTAAAGATCTGATCCCTATATCTCCTTTCTTCTGTATTTTGGGGCTCTATTTATAGGCAAAAACGTGGTAGATTTCTTCCAAAATTGCAGAATCAGAATAGGAAAGGAAGTTTGCTCAAAACAGGAAGCTCGGGAAATCCTTCGTGCAATTGGAGAATCAAAGCATGTGGCCATGCATCAACTTGTGCCTTCCTACACGTGGTCACGTGTAGATGTTGTCCTTTCTCATACGTGGCCACGTGTGAGTTTTGCCTTGGGTCACACGTGGTCACGTGTCTTGCTTCCTTCTTCACATTTTGTACCCATGGCCACGGCTTCTTTCTTAAATTCATCACATGGCCACGTCCTTAAGCCTTCTCACCATCACGTGGCCACGGCTCTATTGCTTCATGATTTCACGTGGTCACGTGTTGGAGCTCTGGACTAAAACTTCACTTGTCTCGCATCAATTCCTCATAATTGCATTTTTGGCCCAAAACTTTGCCTTTTTTACAATTAAGTCCTTTTTCTTGCAAAATAACCCTAAAACAACACCAAAATTTATAATTAACTCTAAAAACATAAAACTAACAAATTAAATTCAAATCAAACCTAATTAACTTAATCAAACACATAAAAACATACTAAAAACATCATATAATTCACCATTATCAAATACCCCACACTTAGACTTTGCTCACCCTCGAGCAAATTAGAACAAACCAACTTCTCAAAATAATCAAACTTAAATAAAGAATCATTCATTTCAAAACCAAGTTAACAATTAACAAGAGCACTTAATAAAACTTTCAACTAGAATAAATTCAATCAAGACAATATAAGTTAGTTTCCTTGTGTGTGTGTGCAAGACCAGAACAATTTAAGTATTTTCAAAATCCAAAACACCAATGCAAATTCATAGTCAAGGTTAGAATGAATGTACACATAAGTATACTCAAGGTTTCGCACTTGAAACTCTAGAAACACCATAGGCCTCTCCTTTAGCACCGGAACTCGAAGGTCATCTCCGCTAAACAACTCAACAACAAACTTAAAATCACATAGGTCTTTTAAAGGTTGTAATGGGGCTTAGGTATTGGTTATCAAAGAATGGATAAAAGATCAATAATAAGAATAGCCACTCTAAGATAAAATAGACTAATAATTCACAAATATCATCCCATTAACTTAATCAATACAGAATTTAGCCAAAATTTCCCAACCTTTCACAATTCAAAGCTCTTTTATGAACAAGAAATAATAATTGAAACTCTTTTTCATTCACCATTCATACCCTTTTTGAAGGAGTCATAACCATTTTTTCCTTGTAACTACCCCACACTTAAGATTTTGCCATACATGCTAGCTTTATTTGTAAATTTCTTTCTTTTTCTTTCACTTTTTCTCTTTTTTTTTTCTTTCTTTTCTTTTCTTTTTTCTCTTCACTAGCTTTGATGTTGACAATACAATAATAACATGGGTAATCACAAAGTCACTATTCATTTGACTTCAACAATAGCCATTAACAATAAAATCAACATCTTATCACACCCATCAAAATACCCAATTCTTATTAATCCATCCAATCCTAGAGTGGCCAGTTCTAGAAGGGAAGCTAAAATCTTTTTAGGCTACATGGTAAAGTAAATAAGTGTAACAAGAAAAAAATAAATATGGCACGCATTCAGCATACCTCATTAGGCTCAAAATGGCTAACAAAGGATAAATATGCATATAAGGTAGGAAATAAGTTAAGATATGGCTTAACAAGAAAAACATTGCCTAGATCACTTTCCAAGTTGTTTTTAAGTTATTTTTATGCTTTGAAGGGTGATGAGGAAGGTTCTAGTGTTCTAAAATTCATCACTTAACTATTTCAATGCATTATTTTTCTTTAAGTTCAAAAACTGGTCTTAAGTGCTCAAAAAAATGTAAAAACTAACAAATATAAGTTAAGTTGAATATTAAACTAGCCAAAAATTCATTAAACAACATGCTTGTTCTAATGCTAAACAAGAATTTTAAACATTGCACATTCTAAATTCAAGTTCAAAATGTTCAATTTTTTTAGAAAAAACTAGGGCGAACTAAGTTAAATGTACAATATATGATAAATGAATAACAAAACTAACATACAAAACTAAAAAAAAAACTAAACATGCAAACTAAAAATAAAACTAAACAACAAAAATAAACCAACTAAAACAACATAATTCATGAGTAAGAAAATGAGTAAGGAAAGAAAAACTCCTTTAGTTGGACTTTCAATTTTTAGCTCAGCTGAGCTCTATCCCCCTCTTTAAAATCTTGCTGTCCTCAGCAAAGTAAGAAAATGTCAGCACACTTTATCACTTTTGAGAAACAAGTTAGTGACCAAAAATGTAAGCTCACCATACATAGAACCATAATCAAGTCAAAAAGAAGGCAAGAGGTCAATGGAATTAAGTTAACAAGCAAACATGCCTCTAAACCAAATGCAGTGCAATGAACAAGACTTAATAAACATGGTAACTAAGTGAATAAATGTAACTAGGCCAAACTTGCTTAAGTGCTCAATGCATACTATCCATAGGTGACAAAGTGGACAATGTATGAATGCATAATCTCAAGTGTAAAGATAATTGGTGATGGTTAGGCTTAAATAAAAGAAAGAGAAAGATGTTAATTGGTCATGGTAAGCACAAAAGAAAATAAGCCAATTCAAATACAAACTCAACCTATATGAAGCCACAATGAAGCTCAATGTCAAACAATAAGTAGCTAAGAGTAAATATAATGCATAACTGAAAATCAATCTCTAAGCATACTTATATTCAACACTAATGAAACCAATGCCAATTTTTGTGAATTAAGTACATCATGCAAATGAAAAACTAAGTGTGTGTGCCTTATGGAAAAAGGTGTGTGCTTGAAATGTAACATGCTTCATCATAAAAGTCTCAACTAGCCATGCCATGCATCATAAAGATATTAACGAAAATCAAGTCATCCATAATATGCTCAACTAAATGTATATATAAACATTGATGTATCAAAATTGCAAATAATAACTTGAATAAAATTTAAAGCGCTAGGATTAGATAACACGGTGGTCCGCTAGCCGGTTAGCGGGCGGGGTTAAGGGGCGACGTCCCTTACGGGGTTCCTGAAGGGCAGCGCCCCTTGAAGCTTTGAAGCGATGAGGAACTCATGAAAAATTTTCTGCATAAAAACTTATTTTGAATCCCTGAAACAAATCAAATTCTGAGCAATCATATCAGTACTTGGTTTTTAATATCAATGCAAATAATAAACACAAGTAAAGTGCAATATTGAATAAGTGATAGTGTGCTTACTTGCATCAATGAGGATAGAAATAATAAAAAAAATTGAATTTCAACTTTGAGGTGTGTGCGTGAGTGAGTATGTGAGTGTGAATGAGTGAGGATTTCTGTGCTTTTGGTTGTGCGTGGCCACGTGAGAGGCAAGGGAAAAGATTCACGTAGGCACGTGTGTTTGTGTGAATAGTGTATTCATGCCCACGTGAACACTTAGATGGGTGTAGCCTTACCTACACGTGGGCACGTATGGAGGCATTTGAGAGGGAGGACGTGGGCATGGGAGGGAGCAAAAGAAAATGAAGATGGAGCAAAATAAAAGATCGTGAAATGAGGATATAGGTAGGAAAAGAGGGCGTGACCACGTGAGGTTCAATGAAGAACTACACGTGGTCACGTGTACAATTCTTCTTGGATGGGGCGTGGCCACGTGTGGTCTTTGTGAAAGAATCCACGTGGTCACGTGAATTTAACATGGAATGGCAGAGTTCTTAGGCGTGGCCACGTGAGGTTCAATGAAGAACTACACGTGGTCACGTGTAGTTATATGGACTCTTTACTTCTTCGACCCGTGGCCATGTTGATTCTCATAGAGAAACCACATGTGGTCACGCCTAAATGAAATGCAATCTTACCTCTTCAACCCATTACCGCGTATGTGTTTGTTTTTGAATCATATGCACGAATTTGTTCCAACATGTCTTCTTCAAACTTGATTTTTATACTCTCTTCATGAATCAAACACACAGCATTGACTGGCTTGATTCCTGCACGTGAAAACACCAAGTTAATTTTTATTTATCTTAATTCATCTTTTTTCAATCAATCACATTAACAATATAAACCAATTGTTTGAACCATATAAATCAATTCCAGCTCACGCTCATTTCCTTCTTTTCAAGCTACAATCGAATTATGCCAACAATATGCACATTTATCAATTAATTAAATTCCAATTGTAGTCCATTCTTAACTCATCATATGCCAAATTCATGAAGCTTAAAATCAAACTCATATCTAACCAACTCATAAATCTTTGAAAAGTTCAATTTTACATACCTCAAAAATCATATTAGCTCTTTAATTCCTTTAAAAGCTCTTACTAGTGAAGCATAAAAATCATTAGAAGTAGCTTTTTGTTCAAACCCATATCTTAAACCCATGAATTAAAAGACACAAACAAATAACAAACATGCATTACACCTTAAAAGATAAAAACAATAGCAAAACAAATAACATGCAAAACATAAGAAAATGAAAATTTAAAGAGAAGAGTTAGAGAAGAAGTTCTTGTTTATTGAGTCCCAGCTCGACTCATGTTACTCTCGGGAGGTCGAGCTTGTGATCCAAATATAGGTCTTTCCGGACTTTGCTCCTCATTTTCTCCCATTAGTAGAAGAAACTTGTCATAGTTTATCAAAGCTGGAAACTCCATATCTTCAATAAAATATGACTCATCCTTTAGCTCATTTATGACGAACTCTACCAGCTCTTCTAGCCTAAATAAATCCTTCAAGCGGACTGAATTCGGTATCTCCACTTGAGAATCCTTTCCTTCTTGCTCCTTTGGTGAAAAATTCTCTACAAAAGATCCAACATCCTCTAAATAAACACATGACTTATCCTCCAATATGAATTGTTCCTCTTGTTCCTTATCCTCCATGAATGATTGATTTGGTTCCTTTTCCTTACCACCATCAACTTGAGTGCTCAAAAGTTCTAGCTTAGATTCCAACTTTTCAATTCCATGCTCTTTATCCCTTAATAAATGTTTTTGACTTTTAATTGTCTCCTCTTGAGCCCTTATTTTCTCTTCTTGAATTCTAAACTTTTCCCATTGAGCCTTTAATGTAGCCTCCAACTCTCCTTTTTCAGCATAATATTCCCTTTCCTTTCTTATAAGCAAGTCACAAACATTTTCGGTTTCGGAGAGAATAGCTTCTTGTGTGGCCCTCCATCTTTCTTTTTCTGTCCTAAATTTCTCGTCCTTACATAAAAGCTGGTCATGAAGACGTTGATTCTCAGAAATATAGGCCTCTTTTGAGTATCGCAATTCTTGATTTTCTCTTTTCAATTCTTCCATTTGTGCTCTCAAAGTCCAAAGAGAATAAGAATCTTCAGCCATGGATGGTGATGAATAAGGATTTTGCAATCGTTCTATCTCCTCTCTTTCTCTTAGTAGATCATTCATTCGTTGTTTCAAAAGATACAATTCATAATCTTGGACCTCATCTTGCATCATCTTGAAAGATGTTTAGAATTGTACCTGCAAAGAACAATCACCAAATTAAAAACAAAATAAAAATCTCAAACTAACTCAACCAAAGATATTAAACCAACAACACCGCTATTCCCCGGCAACAGCGCCAAAAACTTGACCGGTGTCTAGCAAGTGTACTAGATCGGCTAGTAATATAGGGAAGTAAGATTAAGACCCCAAATATCGTACCCAAGGGAACATGGATTGCTAAGAATAATACCTATGTATGAATTAAATTAATCCGAGATTGTTTCCCAAATGTTTTTGATTCAAAAGAAAAAATTAAATAAAAGAAATAATTAAACAAAACAAAAGCGAAAACATGAATTAAAAACAAAACAATAACTGAAATTCTCTTGCTAAAGAAACTATCCATCTTAACTTTCATTGTAATGACTTAAGTCCAATATAAACACCAGTGATTATGGAAAAACTAGTAATAAAGCCAGATATCTTTATTCAAGTCTATCATTCTTAGTATTAAACTCATAGACAAATCTAATACTTAGCATGCAAATCTAGTTTTAACTTCCTAAATATTCATTGAAGCCTTTCTCAAGAGATTCAATTCCAATTCATTCTTGATTCTTCCTCTCTTAGTATTAACCAATAAAATTCATACATAATCATCTCATATTTCGGATAATAATCATGCATAAACATTAAAGAGTTAACCCAAGAACATGCAAATCATTAACTATGTCAAAACCAATTCTTAGTTATTTATTCAATAAACCAACAACCAATCTCAACACAATCAAGGATAAGAATATGCTTAAAACCAAGAAATAATCAACTAATATTGAAATTAAGCTCAAAACAAAGTCATAACAATGAAGAATTTAAGATCTCAAGAATCCATTAGCAAAAGAAGAAAAACTACTTCCTAAACATCATTAAAAACTAAAGACAAAGGCTTGAATAAAAACTTGAAAACTAAGAATGTAAAAGATCTGATCCCTATATCTCCTTTGTTCTGTATTTTGGGGCTCTATTTATAGGCAAAAACGTGGTATATTTCTTCCAAAATTGCAGAATCAGAATAGGAAAGGAAGTTTACTCAAAACAGGAAGCTCGGGAAATCCTTCGCGCAATTGGAGAATCAAAGCACGTGGCCACGCATCAACTTGTGCCTTCCTACATGTGGTCACGTGTAGATGTTGTCCTTCCTCATACGTGGCCACATGTGAGTTTTGCCTTGGGTCACATGTGGTCACGTGTCTTGCTTCCTTCTTCACATTTTGTACCCATGGCCACGGCTTCTTTCTTAAATTCATCACATGGCCACGTCCTTAAGCCTTCTCACCATCACGTGGCCACGGCTCTATTGCTTCATGATTTCACGTGGTCACGTGTTGGAGCTCTGGACTAAAACTTCACTTGTCTCGCATCAATTGCTCATAATTGCATTTTTGGCCCAAAACTTTGCCTTTTTTACAATTAAGTCCTTTTTCTTGCAAAATAACCCTAAAACAACACCAAAATTTATAATTAACTCCAAAAACATAAAACTAACAAATTAAACTCAAATAAAACCTAATTAACACAAAATTAACTTAATCAAACACATAAAAACATACTAAAAACATCATATAATTCACCATTATCAATCATTATTGAATTATTTGCAGCAAAAAGTTTTTCATTTGTTTCTTTAGCAAATCTTTTGGGAATAATACCATTTTTAAACAATTTAAGTCTGCACCATATCAAAAAGACCAATTATTTCAATTTTTAAATTATTTAAAAAAATAAGTGTTATTTTGATCAGATATTTCCTACTTGTGATAGTTCTTAGAACAAATAAAAAATCTTATGAAATTGTTTCCAGGTTTTCAATTTCATTTTTTATTAATTCAAGTTCTTCTTCTTCTTCTTCTTCTTCTTGTTGGTTAATTATTGAAACTACTTCGTGAAGAATTATAGAATTAGATTCCTATTTTTGTTTGAGAGTTTTTAGCTCTTGTTTGACTGTCTTGACTTCTTTTTGGAAAGATTGGATAGTAACATGAGGTTTTTTCTTTGATCTTTCTCCTAAGATTTTTGTTAAATCGCTGGGGTTATTATGGATTAGAGAGGATGAAGCTAAAGAAGGTTTAGGTGTTTTATTTTCAAAGGATTTTAAGAGTTTTTCTATGATATCCTTTTGAAGTTTTTTTATCCTCAACTTGTTTTACAATATCAAACATTAATTCTTGATCTTTTGTGAGAACATTTAAAGACTTAATTGATTCTAGATCATCTTCAGAATCATTTTCGGATGAACTAGAGGTTACAAAATCATTTTGGAAACGTTCTTCATTTTCTGAAAAACTTATTTGAGTTTCTTCATTTAAAGTTTCAACTAGAATTAATGAAATTTTTTGTATTATTTCATCTTTTAATTGTAATTCATGAAGTCTTTTGTTTAATTTGCAATATTTTGAAATGTGTCAGGGTTAGTTACATTTGTAACAAACAATTTGTTTTTTAAAATTTTTTCAAGATTTCTTGATTGGCTTTTATTTTTTATAGTGTTTTCTAGGTTTAGATTTCCTATAGAAATTATCTTTACTTGGCTTTAAAGATAACCATTTTCTGGATTTCTTCTGAGACTTAAAACAAGATCCTCCATAATTTTTTGTTTGATTTCTTATAGGAATTTCTAATTGTTTACAAAATGATCCTAATTCTTGTTTCATTTTTCTCATTTCCTATTTTAAATGCTTTTGAAGTTTTAAATCTTGATAGATTTTTAATCCTTTATTAGAATGAAACTAACCAGTTCTCCATAGGTTAAATGGTTATATGGGATTTTGTTAATTCCAAATGTTTTATTGATTTTATTTCTAACCTTTTCTCCTAGGAGTATTGGTAATCTTGCTAAGAATTTTTCTTTCCAAAATGGTTGATTTGAATCTTCTTTAAGCATTATCCTAGTTAAAAACATTTTTTTTATAGTTTTGAAACTCAGAAAGCTTTTTACACCTAAGGTTTGAATGCAATTCTGTATTTTTATTTTTCAAATGAGATGGATCTCCTATGAAGTGCAAACTAATTGTGTGGATTAGGGTTGCTACAGCGTTAGGAATAGGATTTCCTAATTCATCGAGGATGAGAATTCCTTCCTATATAGTTTGAATGGCACCTAAAATTTATAATTGTTGTTGTTGAGTGAGATGGTAATCCCACCAACCTTTTTATTGTCCAGAAAAACTTTCTACAAGAAGTTTAGCTATGGCTTTATCAGGGGAATTTGTTTGTGCCTTATAGGAATTTGAATCCATAAGCATTTGTTGTAAAAGACTAAGGATGTTATACTCAAACATTCCATCTATGTTCCATTCATAGACAGTAGAGACATTGAACTTAGACTAGGATAAAATGTTTAGTCTATTTTCTATGCCTAAATCTGGAGCAATTGTTATGGCCAAAGGTGAAGGTGTACTTCATGGCAAATAGAGTCTGGACAATTCCTATTTTTGGTAATAGTTTTCATCAGGGCTAGATATCTGATCTAGAATACTGACCATTTTATTTTTGTCAAGAGTGTCTTGAGCTACCATAGGAGTTGTGGTAAAAGATGATTCTATCCTACTTAATTGGTCTCGCAAGGCTTGAGTAAATTCTGATTTACTTTCCTTGAACAATTTTTTGCTTGTCTTAGATACCTAGAAAGGATTAAAATTAAGATTTTTTAATTTTAATTCTGCTGTTTCAACTGGGGAAACTACATAAATTTTTTAATGTTCTTCAATCCTAGTTAGATGTTTTTCAATAGTACTAAGATAAGTATTTGTAAAATTATTCTATTAAATGATATTTTTTAAATCCTTATCCGTATTTTCATTAGGAGTTTTGTAAGGACTAGCATCAACAATTTGATTCAAATGTGTTAATTTTATGTCTTAATGGTGGGTGTTCAGATTGGTTTTCCTACCATTAGACATTTCCCATTCTATAACCTTATTCTTTTTGTTATAGGGTTAACAGATTTTTTTTTGACAAGATACGACTCTACTGAGCTTATAATTCCATCTTCAAATTCTAAAAATCTTCCCTCAAAACACAAAAAAATTGAGATGTTCAATCCTTCTTTTGTTAGAGGTTTTATGCTTACTTGGATGAGTCCTATATAGATATATTCATATTTTCATTCTCTATGTTTTTGCAAAGTTTTCAGGGAGAGAAAATGAATAGTTTCAAATGGTTTTGAGATTTAAACTCCTCATTCTTCTTTTTTGATTATGAAATCAATTTTTATGAGTTTTTAAAAAAGACTATTCTCATAAACTTGATCTCTTTTTATTTTAGGAATTTTTCAGTTATATATTAATTTTTGAAAAATTTCAAAAGTGATTTCTTCACTATTAATGATGTTTGATTTTTGAGTACCCAGTTCTAGCTAGTTGGAAGTAGAAGAACTTGAGAAAGAAGTAGTTTTACAAAATAAATTATCCATAATTTCAAATTTTTTTATATTAATTTTTTGAAAAATTGTTATTTCTTTTCTAGATAAACTTGAAAAGGATTTACTACCCTAAACGCATGTTCGTTAGCTAACACAGGATTCATTACCCAACAACTATCATTACCCATAAAATATTTTAAATTTTTCAGAAAGTAATTTAAAAATTTTCAAGTTATAAAAACTTACTTTATAAATCTACTACCCCCCTAGGCTCTGATACCATGGATGTCCGAGAATGAAAGGGTGATATATCTATATGTATGCAAGATACATATTAAAACATGAATGCAAGGTGTGTGGTGTAACAGTCCTCTATACTATTCAATATAGATCTTGAAGGGGGTAATATATTCCAGCATATATACCTTTTTAATGCATCACAAGCATTATACAGACAGAGTTTTTAATGCACAAGATCAGCATAAGCTGCAAGTACAAAGCATACTTAAAATTTAACAACACTCAAACACAAATGATAACACAAGATTTAAATTTTGTAAATGAAAAATAAATTAAATACAAGAGTAAGGCTCAACATATGAGGATACTTACATTTTTTTAATACAAAATAAAATATAAGTTTTGTTTGGAGAAACACTTAAACTCAATTTTGCAAGGTGTGCTCAACTCATGAGCTTCCTAATTTCTAAGCTTGATAGGAGAAACACTTAAAATTCCTGAAAGATGTGTTCTACCTTGAAGAAGAGCTGAGAAGTCCTTTTATAGGCAGATCTTCCATTTGTTACGCCATAATAAGTGGGAGCTTGGACCCACATTTAGCTGGAGAGATTCCCATTAGTTACGGGAGTTTGGATCTGGTGAAGCAACTTTTTCATCCACTTTAGAGTAGGTGGAGACTTCACATGGGGAGCACAGATATCATAGCAGCCATCTTGGTTGTCGTCACCTAAGTAAATTGGTTGAGAGTTTGAAGACAAGCTTATTATAGAATGGCCGAGGAAGGTTTTGTGGAAGATGAGGCTTCACTTTTTAGAAGTTGGGCCATGATCTGAAAATATTCTTCCTTGTTTTTGGCTACTACAAGCTGGGTTTGAGTAAACAATTTATGGGCCAAGAATGGTGTAACCTCTAAGCCTTGTTTGATTAATCTTTGTGCTTGGAGCAATTCTTTAACACCATGCCGTTTGATACTGATTGGTACTGTAAACTTTGTCCACCAGCATGCCTTGAATCTTCTATTGAGAATCATTTGGGCTTCCTTTAGCTCATATTCTAAAAACCATGTTGAAATCCATGGTAAAAAGAATTTCATTGCAAAGAGGAGTAATGGATGGAATCTTTTTTCGCTGTCTGTTGGTCCATAAGAAGTTTTGAAAAGGTTATATCCTTCTTGAACTAAAGGTTTTAGGATTTCAGAGATAGCGCCATAAAATTTCCACCAATGGTTGAACTAAAATGGAATTTTTAAGGGGTCAGTTTTTAGGTTAAAAAAGAATAGCCAAGTGTGGCTAAACTATGGGTTTTGTAGGAGAAAGACATTATACCAGGCCTTTTGATAGTCCCAGTAGTCAAATATCCTATAATGATTTATGGTTGTTTTGAAATCTATGGAAAAAGATTTTGGGGTATGAAGAGCTTGTCCCTATTCTAGTGGAAATAGGATTTTGTGGATTTTTACAGTTGAATAGAGGATTTTAGGTCCTTCTTTTGGGTTATGGGTAACTGTGATGGATCCCATCAATTCTAATATTGCCATATAGTAAGGCTGGGATTTTGTTAAATCCCATGGTTTAAAATACCAGCCTTTTGAAAATATTTTTTGAATGGTCTATTGAGCATTTTGAAAATAAAACCCTTCCTCGACAGTCTGAATATATTAGAAATCATTTTTCATAAAATAATCATATTTAGGAAGTTTTGATTGAGACAAAACTATATCTGATTTATTTTGAGACAAAACAATTTGGGAAAATTCTTCTTTTGAATATTTTAAAGATACTTCATCACAAGGGATTTCTTGTGAGATTTCAAAATAATTGCTTTATTTGAAGATTCCTCTTGCGAGGATTTTGAAACCTTTTGAAAAAAGGGTTTTGAGGAGGAAGATTCTCCTTTCTCTATTTTTGGAATAATGGGAAGTGGATTACCTATAGTAGTAATCTATTTATTGACTTTAGCCTATAGTGTTTCTTTTTTTTTTGTCATCGTAAGCTTTTTGGAACCAAAATTTTAGTCTTGGGTCCTTTTTAATAGTTTGGACCCAATCTTGGACCTGTTTCCACTACTGTCGTATTTTTTCTTCATCTTCGACTTCATCGGCCCAAGATTTGATTGCAAAAGATACTGTTGGTTTTGGATTTTGTTCTCCTTGGTCTTGTTGGACCTCTTTCTCTTTTCCTCTCTTAGATTTTCTTGGCATTGTGAGCAT
This sequence comes from Excoecaria agallocha, assembly GCA_037975025.1. Taxonomy (NCBI): domain Eukaryota; kingdom Viridiplantae; phylum Streptophyta; class Magnoliopsida; order Malpighiales; family Euphorbiaceae; genus Excoecaria; species Excoecaria agallocha. Next base: position 57,344,173 of record CM075811.1, on the reverse strand, counting down.
TCACTCAAATTTTGTTTTGAAGGAATTCTATGCTTAGAAAATTTGGGATTGAGTTTTGTTCTCCTTTAATAAATTAAATTTCAAAATAAAAAATACTAAGGATTGCTTACCATCTGGCAAAAATCTATTTTGATGCAATATTTTTAACATACTTTTGCAAAATTTCTTTTGCTGATTTACAATTAGTGAGAAGCAAAAATTTTTGATTGAGTAAATCACTTTGAAATTTTTGATTAAGCACATGACTATCGAAATAATTTCTTTTTTAATAGTTGGATAATTCTTTTGACTATCATTCCAATGTGCATATTTGTATTGGACAATGTATTTTTTACCGTTGCATTTATGTTTAAGGATCCCCCCATATCCTAAGTCTGATTCATCTATTTCTATGATTTTAAATGCTATGGGTCAGTTAGATATAGACAAGGGATTTCTCTAACTTGTTTTTTGATTTGTTGGACTACTTTGGTGTAAGAACCCAATCATGGCCCTAATCGGATTATGGTAAATTAATGAGGATTAAGATTTAATAAGGCAAATTGAATTATTTTGCATTATTAAAGTTAAATCATATAAAAGGTATATTGGTAATTATGCACATGTCTATTAAAGTGTAGCTAAAATATTAAGGAAGGATGTAATTGAATTAAATAAGAAGCTTGGGGTTAAATGTTAAGAAAATAAGTTTTGAGGGTTACAAACATATAAGGGCAATCTTCAAATTTCTTGAGTGAGATATTTACCCCACACACTCTTTTAAGGTTCCCTGGGGAAGATGGAGATCGGGACAAGGGCAAAGAAGCTTAGGGTTTGTGAGCAGCATCTCAAAAGGTAATGCTTCCCCTTGTAGATCTCTCTCAACATTTTTTTCTTAGTTTGATCTCTGATTTTAAGGGATTAAGAGACCCCGTTGTGCCTTTATGTGTAAGGGGATAAAGGAAATTAGCAGTAAGAGAGTTAGATCAAAATGAGTGAAGGAAGAATGAAGCTTCAAACCAGGTACGAGAATTAGGTTTATGGTACTGTTCATATGAATGATATAGGGATTTTCCTCTTTTCTGGTATGTGTCCTTCTTTAGGAGTTTAAAGGATAAATCTAGTAGGTTATATGAGTTTAAAATGATTTAAAGGTTCAATGAACACTACTGCAAGTTGTGAGGTTGAGATTTGGAATTTTAATTCTGAAACTGCATAATTTGGATTTCTTTTGAACCAAGCTTTGCTATGCACGGCCATGCATGGTTTTTCTCTTTCCCATGCATGGTTGTGCATAGCTCTCTGCCCTTTTATTTCTTCAGTGATCAACGTTATGTTCTTGTTGGATTTTTAGTGCTTGGTCGTGCATAGTTCCCTTTGATTATCCATGAGTGGCCACATGATTCTCTTTGATTTTCCATGAGTGGCCGAGTGATTCCCTTTGATTTTTCATGAGTGGCCACGTTATAACCTTTGACTTCCTATGAGTGGCCGCGTCAAACCTTTGGATTTTTCCTTGAGTGGTCGTGTAAGCTCTCTTGAAATTTCTTGCTTCGTCGCGTAAGGCCCTTTGGTTTCTTCCTTGCATGTCCACTTAGGCCTTTGCTGCTTTCCTTTTCACGGCCATAGAATGGCTTTTCCTCTTCTACTGCATGGCCACTTGTACACTATCTTTTCATTGGTTCTTCTTCACCCCAAGTCATAAATCATGAACCTAGTATTGATATATATATATATATATATATATATATATATATAATTAGGGGGTGAAGTAAGTTAGCTAAGAGTAATGTGTATGATGATTATATTCATTAAATGGTGACTAGCAGACTATCTAATTTATGAGGAATTAGTTGAGTTGTGAAGTCTTCCCAAGGCTAAAGTCTTGAAAGACACAATTATAAAGGTATATGTAGTATGAGTTATTATCAAAATTTAATGGCATAAATGTCTTTATAAGAGGGAGTAGAGTGAATTAAGTTGTAAGTTACTTAAAGCCACTAATAGGGTACTTATGGTATGGTCACGTGAATTGGAGAAACCCTTTGTCCCCGTACATATATATAGAAAGATTGAAAAAGTTATAGAGTGGTACAACCTATTGAGGTAATGTATGAGGTTCATAGGAAAGCTAAAACAGAGGGATTTTTATGTAGCCATGCTAATATGAATGGTTTACTGGAATATGTTGGCGCATATCAGGCATAGAATTAAAGATGAGTAGGAAACAACATAATATATGCTATTTATGTGCATTATAAAGTAATTAGTATGTCAAGTAAGTGGTTTTACCTAATTTACACTATGTTGATGTGTATTTGTAATGAAATAAAAATACTATGATACAGTCTATTTGTAATTAGAGGATAGTTGCAAGGTTGCATGTCTAAGTTAAAGAATGGGATATTATAGGTTACACTTAATTATGAAACTATAGGAATATAACCCAAGTAATAATGAAAAGTAATGATTAGCCTTGTTGTAAGGGAAAACTACTTGCTGGCCTATTCATGTCTTGTGACATAATATGAATACCAAGTTTGCAAGTAGTGTGCCAATTAGCAAGAGAAATAATCTTGCATAATTTACCTGGATATAATATGTTATAAGATGAAAAAGTACTAGTAAGATGATTGAAGCATATATGATTGGGTTAAGGTAGATAACCTGTTGTCCATGATCTAATAGACTATAAAAGTCATCTAAAGGGATTAAAGATGAACAAGTGATAACCTTAAGCTAAAAATAACCTACTCATACTATTATATGGATCATAAATGCATGAGTATTGTTTAAAGTAGTTATGTATTAATGTGAACTATGATGATGTGTGGAAGTTGCTCATGACAAACAGCAACAAGGTACGTCATTGAGAATTATCAATGAATTATATAAGTCAATGTTTTATAATTGATTCGACCATTTTATAAGGAGATTGATCACTGAAAGTAATACCTTATTGTATTTGCATTATCATGTAAACTACTATGATATGTATGAATGATGTTGATGCAACTATATGATTACATAACCTGCATCCATGAGTATTGGAGCTTAAAGCTCAACATTGATGCATGATAAGAATGATATATTTTCTTTATGAAATGTGGCTTTAAGCTAAATGATGTACTAGGTAAAGAGAAAAATGTTAAATCAAGGATGTTCTTAAAGTGGTTAAGCCTGTGGGTCTTAGTTCAGTTATGGATTAGATAGGCATGCCTAGAGGGATATAGTTACAACTGCCATAATGACCCTTTTTGGATCCATTGTTTGTTCCTTTATGGAACCATAGTTCGGCCCTTTTGGGTCCATCATTTAATACCTTCGGGTATCTATTGCTCCCGTTATCCACCCCTTTGAACTAGTACTTAGGCAGGCTATTAAAGATTAAAGGTTAAGAATGAGTTTGAAATAAAGGAATTCATATATCGATTGTTTCACTTATATAATAAAAGCATGATGTGTGTGGCCTATTACATTTCTTTATCATAATTCCTTTATCTATAAACTGTTTTCAAGAAAGTAAATTATTGAAATGTAGAGCCATGAGAATTATTTTGCCATGCTATGATGGAATACGTGCATTGTTATTATAAGAACTGCTTGTGCTATAACATATCTAATGAGTCTCAGATGCTTTGGTAATCATGAAATCTATACATGTGATAATTGGACCTTATTGGGTACTCATGATATGTAATGCCATTCTCTGTAATTACATGCAAGGCTGGTTAGTGAATACATATAGTTGTTACACATGATTATGCATACGAATAATTCAGATATAAGCAAAGGCCGGTGTAGGATATAATGTAATGTTATGTGACATTTAGTTGCCATGATAATATAACATTAAGAAATACATGGCTATGAACATAATTTATAAATTATATATGCATTCTATAATTATGATTGCATGATATATGTAAAGTAATTATGCCTAATAGTATCTATTATAGGCGCTACTGGACACACACACTCCTTCTGCTTTGAATAAACATTTAAATGCATATGATTGAAGTTTTCATCATTGGTAATCGATGTCAAGAGTCTTGAAAGAAAGGATTATGAAGTGAATAAATTATGCTAGAGTAAAAAGAAATAGATGTGATATTAAAAGTATAATTGAAAGGTTTTAAGGAACTATACGAGTTTATGTAAGGCTCTAGGTTGTTGTAAGAATCGTAATGGTTGTTAAGGTTGGAGACTCCTCCAAAATGCTTACAATAATGATTAATATTGCAAAATTATATGTTTTCCTAATCGTGAAGGTTGTACTAATTTGATAATTATTAAGATTTATCCATAGAATTTTGTTTCCCCACTAAGCTTTATAGCTTAGCATGGGTTTATCATCCATGTAGGTTTCTGGATAAGCTCTAGTGGATCGATAGCTATAGTGGCTAGGCAACCATTGAAGAGAAGATTTGGCAGATTGTAGTAACCTTTGAGTATTACATTATGTTCTGTTGGCTAGTTATTTATAAGATTGTGATATGTAATTATTCCCTATATAATTATTAATTATTATTCTTGCCTGATCTTTACTAGGTTTATGAAGATGATTGATGATTATCCATGGTTAGTGGATTAGGGTGTTACATTTGGTATGTTCATTAATCCAAGGTTTTGGATTTTTCATTAACCTATCATGCAATGGTTTTGCTAAAAGGTTAATGTTTGGGTAGAAATCTATGACATAGTTCAAACTTCCTAGGAACCATTGAAGTTGGGCTTTTTCTAGGATTTTTTCAGGGAATTTTTTCGCAAAGGCTAAAGATCTTTCACTTGGAGTGATCGTTCCTTGAGTAATGTAATGAACCAAAAAATGAATTTTTATTTTGAAGAGGGATATTTTTGTTTTGGAAACAATAATTCACTTCTTCTGGCAACAATAAAGAATGTTTTTAGATCCTTAAAATGTTTTTATAAGAAGTTTGAAAAAGTAAGAATGTCATCAATATACACTATGTAGAATTTTGAATAAGGCACAAAAATATCGTTCATTATTCTTTGAAATTCTGATGGAACATTTTTTAATCCACATGGCATTACTTTCCACTCATATTAACTGAAAGAAATAGTAAACACCATTTTATAATGATCATTTAGTTCGATTTGAATTTGCCAAAATCTTAATTTGAAGTCAAATTTTGAAAAGATCAAGGCAGAATGTAAACTTTACAAAAGATTTTTTTTTGTTTAGAATTGGATACCAAATCTATTTCAAAGCTTTATTAAGTGGTTTGTAATTTATCACAAGTTGAGTTGTTCCTATTTGTATTTCTGAGTTTTATTGATATAAAAAGCGGCGCAACTCCAAGGAGACCTAGATTTTATTATCAATCCTTTTGAAATTAAATATTTAATTTCCTTTTTACCATGATTTCTGAGTTCTTGATTCATTTGGATTAGCCTAGCTTTTGTTGGGAATTGTTTATCTGAGAAATTATCTTCATATGGTATATCAACCATATAATGTTTCCTTTGCCAAAAAGCATTTAGTAAATCCAGACGAATTTCTTTTTTAATTTATTTTTGGAAATCTTGAATTTTCTTTTCTATTAAATTATTTTCCAAATTCTTTTGGATTCTAAAGAATGAAACATCATGTTTTAAAGAACTACAGATGTTTTTGGTTTCCTTGAACTAAAAGATTTAATTCATTTTTGTAAATAGAACAAGCTTTTAAAAGATTAACATTTCTTATCCTAGGTTTTTTAATGAAAGGAAAAATAATTTTTTTCCTTCTAATTTAATCATATTGATAAATGGAGTCCCTAATATGACACTATGATTTATATTTTTCAATAAAATTAAAAGGTTTTAATTGAAACAGAACCATTTTTTTGGTGGCTTCTATTTTGCTTTTGATGATCATTTTTGAATTATTTGCTGCAAAAAGTTTTTCATTTGTTTCTTTAGCAAATCTTTTTAGAATTATACCATTTTTTAAATAGTTTAAGTCTGCATCAATATTAAAAAGAGCAATTTTTTCAATTTTGACATTATCTGAAAAAATAAGTGTTATTTTGATAAGATATTTCTTGCGTGTGACAATTCATAGAATAAATACAAAATCTTCAGGAATTATTTCCATTTTTTTAATTTCATTTTTTGTTAATTCAAGATCTTCTTCTTCTTCTTTTTCTTCTGTTTCATTTTGTTCGCTAATTTTTGAAACTAATTTATGAAGAGTTATAAAATCAGATTCCTATTTTTGTTTGAGAGTTTTTAGCTCTTGTTTGATTTTCTTGACTTCTTCTTGGAGAGATTGGATAGTAACATGAGGTTTTTTCTTTGATCTTTCCCCTAAGAGTTTTATTAAATTGTAAGGGTTATTATGGATTAGAGAGGATGAAGCTAAAGAAGGTTTAGGTGTTTTATTCTTAAAGGATTTGAAGAATTTTTCTATGTTATCCTTTTGAAGTTTTTTATCCTTAACTTGTTTTACAATATCAAGCATTAATTCTTGATCTTTTATGAGAACATTTAAAGACTTAGTTGATTCTAAATCATCTTCAAAATCATTTTCGGATGAACTAAAGGTTACAAAATCATTTTGGAAAGATTCTTCATTTTTTGAAAAACCTGTTTGAGTTTCTTCATCTGAATTTTCAACTAGAATTAATGAAATTTTTTGTATTATTTCATCTTCTAATTGTAATTCATGAAGTCTTTTGTTTAATTTGTGATATTTTGAAATGCGTCCAAGTTGGTTACATTTGTAACAAATAATTTATTTTTTAAAATTTTTTAAAGATTTCTTGGTTGGCTTTTGTTTTCTATATGATTTTCTAGGTTTATATTTCCTATAGAAATTATCTTTACTTAGCTTTAAAGATAACCATTTTCTGGATTTCTTATGAGACTTAAAATAAAATCCTCCATAATTTTTTTGTTTGATTTCCTGTAGGAATTTCAAACTATTTACAAAATTATCCTAATTATTGTTTCATTTTTCTCATTTCCCATTTTAAATGCTTTTGAAGTTTTAAATCATGATAGATTTTTAATCCTTCCTTTTGAGTGAAACTAACTAGTTCTCCATAGGTCAAATGGTTATATGGGATTTGGTTAATTCCAAATGTTTCTTTGATTTTACTTTTAACTTTCCTCCTAGGGGTGGTGGTAATCCTACTAATAATTTATCTTTCCAAAATGGTTTATTTGAATCTTCTTTAAGCATTACCCTAGTTAGAAATGTATTTTAATAGTTTTGAAACTCGAAAAGCTTTTGATACCTAAGGTTTGAAAAGCAATTTTGCATTTTTATCTTTCAAATGAGATAGATCTCTTATAAAGTGCAAACTAATCGTGTGGATTAGGGTTGCTACAGCATCAAGAATTGGATTTCCTAATTCATCGAGGATAGGAATTCCTTCCTCTGTAGTTTGAATGGCACCTAAAATTTTTAATTGTTGTTTTTGAGTGAGATGGTAATCCCACCAACCTTTTAATTGTGTTGAAAAATCTGCTACAAGAAGTTCAACTATGGCTTTATTAGGGGTATTTGTTTGGGTCTTATAGGCATTTGAAGCCATATTCATTTGTTGTAGAAGACTAAGGATATTATACTTAGACATTACATCTATGTTCCATTCATAGACAGTAGAGGCATTGAACTTAGACTGAGATAAAATGTTTGGTCTATTTTCTATGCCTAAATCTGGAGTAGTTGTTATGGCCAAAGGTGAAGGTGTACTTTGTGGCCAATAGAGTCTAGACAACTCTTATTTTTGGTAATAGTCTTACTCAGGGTTAGAGATCTGATATAGAATACTAACTATTTTATTTTTATCAAGGGTGTCTTGACCTACCATAGGAGTCGTGGTAGAAGATGAGTCTATCCTACTCAATTGGTCTCGTAAGGCTTGAGTAAATTTTGATTTACTTTCATTGAACAATTTTTGGCTTGTCT
>CM075811.1:57241273-57331273 GCA_037975025.1 Excoecaria agallocha | reverse complement strand
TATTGAGCTTGGAAATAGATATGGATTGATAGTTATGTTTGACATGCAAAAAGTATAACTAATCCATTTTATGCTTTTAATTAATTCATTATAATATCAATATGGCATTACAATACCCTTATATAATAATTATCACAACATAATTTAGAATGAGGAATCAAAAAGTATGAATGAGTTTCTATTAATTTTTCAACTATAGAAGTTGAAACAAGAAGGATGGCATTTAATGAATTTGTAGAATTTTTTCTCAATTAAGCCTACCTCTAGTTCATAAATCACTATCTTTATTAAGTTGTTATTTCATAAGTTATGTTTTAATCTATTGGTAATTGCTTATTTTTGCTTTCAAGTCACTATTATTATTCAAATTTTCAAATGGATATGTAATATCATTTGGTAAATTTAGTAATATGTGTATTATAACTATAAACTATTAGTTGATTTGTGTATTAAAACCTTAAGGAAGTTAAATTCTTCAATTTGTCTCAGCTTTAAAGGTTTTGGGTGGCTTTGATGTAAAATTTGCTTTATTTTACTAACTTTTTACTTAGAAAATTGACACTCAAAATAGCTAAATGCTTACTAGATGAATTTTAAGAATTTTATGATTTAGTTGTATCAACATTTATGTTGGACCAAAGTGAAAATCGTTACATTTGAATTTGGTCTATTATTATCCTAAAATTGTTAATGTAAACTAGTTCATTAAGTAGAAAGTATTTAACTTGTTCACCAATTTTGGATTATTAATAACATCCACAAGCAGTTAAAAAATGAACTTTTGAATCAAATTAGCATTTCTCTTTCAATCTGTAACATATTTCCCTTGATGGTGGTATAAAATCAATTATTAAGTATACTTCTCTTTAGATGGTGAGAAATCTTTATTTTGGGTTAATTAGTCATAACTACTTTTAAGCAAATCTTAATTAAAAATTGATCATTGGCAATAATATATAATTCACTTTACTTATTTTAATTTTTTGAAATCATAAGATTTTTTCTTTAAAAAAATATTTTCTTTATATTTAAAAGTGGATTATTAGATATGATTAATATGGATAGTGTGCGAGTTGCTACAACTAAAATCAAAGTTGTATAAAAAAATCTAATTACATATATAATTCAAAGAATAACACAATATTATTATTTAATTAATAATAAAATTACATTTTTGCTATTTGTTGTGATCCTAGCAAGTATATTAGATCGACAAGTAATAAAATATGGTATAGTTAAGACCTAAAAATATCGAACCCAAGGGATAAAGGCTATTTTAAGCTAGATATCTAGAGTTGAACGAGTTAATCTGAGATAAATTCCCAAGTTTTTTATTAAGAGAGCATCCTAAATCTAATTAACAATATAAATAAATAAAGAAGATAAGCTAATTAAACTAGAGATTAAAACATTAGTTAAAACATTGCTCGGGTTCACTCATCCACCCCATACCCAATTTGAATTAATTTTACCTAAAAGCATACATGAATGAATTTGGGATAACCCTCATAACCCAAGTGTTCCATTCCGGAGCCAACTATTCTCATTACTAAAAGTCCCATTTTGGAGCAAGCCCAACAACTAGCCTAAGCACAGGTCTAACATCCTAAGTTTGGTTTGCCATCCCATTCCGGAGCCAAGTAACCTAAAACCCATCAATTTCACTCCACACTCTAGTCTTAAAATCACAAATACTACACATCTAGAGTCCTATTTCGGACCCGTCCAAAATAGACAACATTTATGATAGAAAAACTGAGCAAAATCTTTCACAACATCCAATCCACTAAGCTCAATACCAACCAAGACATATGATAAAAAGCATTCATCCATGCATGGAAGATAACTTGATAGATTGAAAAACCACGAGATATAAATAAGTAACAGTGAAATAGATCATCCATTCATGTATAAATCAAAATATGTTCAATATTCACATTGTGAGTAGGGGATTCAAAGATCCCCAAGCAACAAAACTACAAATTAAAGAAAAATAAAGTAGAAAGATAAAAGAAAGCAAAGAGGAAAACCATAAAGCCATTTGTAGCTTGTGAAGCTCCAATCCGAATCCAAGCCTCTTCCTTCAAAGCTCCAGCAAAATGAAGAACACAACTTAAAATAAATATAGAAAATTAAATCTAACCCTAACTTACATTCGAAAATAAATCTAATCTAAGGTTTACATTGAATTAAATCTAACCTACAACATAAAATGAAGGGAAAACATAAGAAAATTAGAGGAAAAAACCCTAGGTCTAAGTGTGGCGGCTCTCTTATCTTTTTCCTCTCTTTTTGCCAAAAAAATACAGCTTTTATAGAGATCTGCTGATGGTCACGGCTGAGACAAAAGTTTTCTAGCCATGTCCAGTCAGGTTAGTCATAGTTGAGACACTTTTATCTCAGCCGTGTGCACCTTCTGGACTAAAAAACTTGAGTTCTGCATTGGCCAGCTTCGGCCCCTTAGAGAAGAAAAACTAGTGCTATAAATTTATTAGTTTCCAAATATTTTACCGTTGGATTGAACTAAAATTTTAATCATAGATTTTAACATCTTGATCTACATTTACAAACGGTGGAGATTGGAATCTGATGCCTGTAGTTCATTCCAAAATATGAAATGGTACAAATTGGGGATTTTTTAAGGGGCACGACTGGGACCATTTTGTCTCAGCCGCACTCTTGCCTATTTTTCTATACAAGAGTCAAAATTACCCTATTAAACACACAAAAACATTGTAAATATCAATATAATTTCATTTGGCATAAAAAGAGAAAGTTATTACACAAAACACTGAAAATCATGCAAAATAAAATATAGACACAAACAAAAATATACCAAAATTAAATAATAAAATTGGAGTTATCACTATGATAATACTAAATCTTTTATGTGATTCTAAAATTAGGAGGTAAAACTATAGTTTTTATCAAAGAGAAATTTAAGTAGTAGACTTGATTGAAGAGATATAACCTTGTTAAATAGTGAAGCATTAGTTATCCAAAATGCCAGACTTGCCACTACATATTTGTTCCTACTGATAGGTCTTATGCTTCATTCTCAAAGAATTTTATGCATTTAGATGTTCAAGCGCTAATCAATCATTAATAATGCTTTGGCTACTTTTTTCCTCTTTTTTTTTTCTTATTGTCTAAATTTATTTTTAGCTTAGATTTCTTTAAATCTAATACCAATTTCATCTTTGTCTTTTTAATTACTTAAATTTTTATTTTGACAATTTATTTATGCATTTCTATTCATGGACAATTTGTTTTAATATATGATTTCTATAATTAGAAACAATGTTTTGTGATTATTTTGTGATTTTCTTTTCTTGGTTACATAGTTTTGTTATTTTATTTTTGTGTGAATATTATGCTAGGTTAGAACACAATAAAGGTAATTCCAATTTTGGTTCTTTTATATTATTTATTATTTTGAAATTTCACAAGTTTTTTACATGCATATTTATGTATGTATATATGTATGTATGCATGTGTGTGTGTGTGTGTGTATTATTTTGTATTTTGAAAATTCACAAGTTTCTTACATGCATACGTATATGTGTATTTATGTAAATATGTGTGTTTGTGTGTATATATATTGGCCAAATATATAATTTGGAACTATATTTTATTTAGGCACCTGAACAACTACTTTAACTAATTAAATACGTCAAAGCTCATTAGAATAGATTTTTTAAGCCTTTATCTCTCAAATAATATTTATGAGGTGGTGCGTGTAGTCCAATCGTGTTGATATGGCATTATGTCCAATTATAAGTGTTCACGTGTGAATAATGACTAAGTTGGAAAGAAGTAACCAATAATCGATTACATGAAAAAGAAATTGGGGATTTTATAACTAAAATCGTAGAAGAACCTTACGATTTTTTATTAAGGAATTACTGATAAAAGGTTTTGTGATTAACCTTGAATCGATTCTTTTTCTTCATAATTAGTACCAATGATTATAAGCAATGTAGACAATGCATCTACTTAAAGTTGAGACAGAAGCATTCGAAGGAGGTTAAGGATTGCACAATCTACAATTCCTCTTTGTGATATTAGTGTTGTTTTTCAAATTTGAGAATATATATGATGGAATATGACATAGTATGAATGTGATGATGGCACAGCGGAAAAACAAAAATTTTTATCATACATGCCATATAATTCCATGACAAGAATCGAAACATGCAATTTTAGAGTTTTAAACTTACAACTTTAGATGCCTTTAAAACTTGATTTTGATGATGACCAGCAACCAAGAAGGATATGTCCACCTTAGATCTTCACCACCAATGCCAAGGAACAGCCTTTACGCCACTCCCTCTATTCTCACACACACACTTGCAAAGATGGCTTAAAATCAAGAGTGCTAGCTCTATGATTGTGTATTCGACAATGGGAATGATTTGAAGCCACAAGATCTGATCTTGTTCTTCCTTTAGGTTACTGTTTCAGCCCGAGAACACAAGAGAACAAGAAAGATTTCTTTCCCCTTGAGTATTTCGGCCAAGAGAGAAAAAATAGCAAAAACCGGCATCCATGTTATTCATTTAATTCATTAATATATATCACTAATTTAGGTCAAGTGTGAGTGCCGTAAATTAAGTGTTAATTTCAGCCTCCATCACTTCCTAATTAAGAGATATATCCTAATTTAAATTCCATTAGAATTTAAATTCAAATGGCATTAGTCATTTAATCAAAACAAACTTACTTATTTAAGGTAAAATAAGTTGCCGAATTCAACTAGTATTTTAGTTTGAATTTTGGCTACTTTAATTTCCTCTCAAGTATTATATTTTGATTAAATACAAATTAGGATTTAATACTCAATTAACTTAATTATACATAGATAATTAATCAATTGAAATTAAACCTAGCACATGCCAACAAATTTCTCTCGTGACCAACATATTTGCCTAAAACAGCTAGCTGTTTTAGGCAAAAAACTCGTTTCACATATTTGCCTAAAACAGCTAGCTGTTTTAGGCAAAATCGTGGCTTAACAGCTGTTTTAGGCAAAATCGTACCTTGACAGTTTTGCCTAAAACAACTGTTTTTACAGATTTGCCTAAAACAGCTAGCTGTTTTAGGCAAAAAATCTGTTTTTACAGATTTGCCTAAAACAGCTAGCTGTTTTAGGCAAAAATCTGTTTACCCATTTTATGCATTAATTTGACTTTAAATAAAAGTCCAAATTAATTTCCAATACACAATTTAAATATTTTAAGCCCAATGCTTTGTGTGCGATCCTATAGGTCCATTTAATGTTGGCAATGAATTAATAAATTAATTCAAAGGCTATATATATTCTCTAGCAAGATATTATAGCATTCCAAATTAAATGAAAATGCATATGGCATTTAGTGACCTAATGCAATTTTGCATAGTCCCTTACCCATAAATATCAGAATTAATATAAGGCATGGAGCCAGTCATCCTTATATATATTAATTCCTTTCTTGATATTCCAGTGACACTGAACTCTCAGATAAATAATGATTACTCATTATTTCATCTCGGTATGGCCATACACTTCTCAGTTCACTGATCAAGTGGCCTATGATATTTTCTCTCTTATTGAGAGGGGTAATCCCTTCACTTCTCTCATGCTCTCTAACATGAATTAATGCATACCCAATCATACCCGTACTTGTCACTCTGTTACGAGCACGTTAGGTGTATGTCAAAGTACACAGTAATTCATAAAGAGTTTCATAGAGATTTCAGGTCTAAGAACTCCGATACAAAACTTGAATATGAGAAACACTTATGACTTGTACCATGTAGTGTTCTCATGAGCGGATCGTATCCAGATACCATGTTCTTTAACATGTATCTATGATCTCTGATTGACACTCTTGTCCTAATGATCCGTAAGACAGAACTCATAATATCAGAGAGAGCATACTAGTCTTAATTCACTGTTATTCCCATAACAATGACTGACTAGGGATATTTAGAATGAAGTCTCATTTGTTTTAAGGTCTTACAACCATGTGCCTCACACATGATAACTTAAACCGAAACGACATTCTTGGATAGTTTTATCAATTGATATGCACAGGAATACAATAGATAAAACAAATGCCTCATTTTATTAATTTCAAGTGTTTCGTTACAATGCATTGGGGCTAGGGCTTACACTAACAATATAGACCCATTTAAAAGAGTTAATAGAGATGAGAAAAGTATGTATTTTTGCTCCTACTAAGTTGTCTTTTTGTAGTGGTATTTTGAGATTTAAATGTGGAAATTAGGGCATTTTTTATAGTGTAAAAGAATCTTCTATAAATAGTTATACTTTATTCTTTATTAGCGTTACAAAATTAGAGAAAGTTTTGATTTACAATGCTATTTTATACAATGCTATTTTATTTTGCAGTAAATGAATGCTTATATAATACATTTTATTTTTCACCATAGGGGGAGCTTTATAAATGAAGGGGTACCTAGGAATGTAGGTGAAGATAAAGAAGAACCACAATTTATTAACAAAGACCATTTTTGCTTAGTTTAGCTAGTATGGCATTCTAGGTAAATTAGGTATTTGAAGGTTGTTGAATTCTTTTACCAAGACCTAGTTACAAAAATTTTAAAATGATAGAAAATGACTATGAACTTTTAGACTTAGTCAAAGAACTAAAACGTGGTGATGAGTTAGACATTTATATCCAAAATGTGGTCCAAGAACCAATAATAAATGATGCAATTGTTATACCTATTGAGTATAATAAATAAAGTAGGGTTGGTTCTAGGGTTTCAACTTCTATTGCTGATAATATAATTAATGTGTATGAGAAACCTAGTATGGCAATAAACAATACAAAATAAGCTAGCAGATGAAGAATCACCAGAGTTTTAATTTATAGAAGTTAGTTCTCATAAGGTTGAAGAAGCAAAGGTAGAAGGAGATGATGGTGATGATGAAGAAAAGATTAAAGATGAGGGTGATGAAGAAGAATCGAAAGTAGAGGCTATTCCAAAAGAAGATGATAGTGATGTAGGTTTGAAATCGAGGATATTTAGAGATGTTAATAGGGTAGAGAGGAGAGAAAAGGAAAAATGGTAGATGGTAATTCAACTCAAGAAGTTCCTCTAGGAGAGGCTGGTATAGACAGAGGTTTTAAAGACATTAAAAATAGGTGAAGAGATAGATATGCAGGTAGACTAAGAGGTGATAAAGTTTATTAGATACCTCTGATCCTGGAAATGAAGGTAGTGGGGTTGAACAAGATGGAGAAGCTATAAGGAGAAGGAGTAACAAGGTTAGATATGATCTAAACTATCAGGTACCTATTTTTGAACTCTATATGATACTTGAATATACTGTAAAATTTAGGAAAGCTATGGGTGATTATACATGTGAAAATGGAGTACAACTTAAATTAAAACCAAATGAGAGACATAGAGTTAGAGTGAAATGTATTGGAGAGAATTATATGTGGGAGCTTTATACTAGTATTGAAAGAAATTTTGGAGATTTCAAAGTTAAAAAATATCAACCAATACATAAGTGTAGTAAAAAGAATAATAACAAGCTTTGTAATTGAAAGTGGATGGCAAGGAAATTTTATGAGAGTATACTATTGCAATTAGATATTAAAATTTAGAAACTATAATAGTTGATAAAGGAGAAGTATGGATTGTATGTATGTAAGAGTTTATGTTGTAGGGCAAAGATGATGGTTATAGAGCAATTTATGGGGGATTGGAATATGGAGTTTTCAAGGCTTGCTGATTATGAAGACATGATAAGATAGACTAAACTTAAGTCATCATGTTGGATTCAGACTAACAAAGAAATTGATCCAGGGAAGCAGTTGCTTGTGTATTTATATATGTGTTTTGATGCTTTAAAGAGAGGTTGGAAAGAAGGGTGCAAGAGGATTATAGTATTTGATGGGTGTTTTTTAAAAGATATATGAAAGGGTGAACTTTTAGTTGCTATTAGAAAGAATGGTAACCAGTAGATGTACCCCTTAGCCTGGGCTATAGTTAATCAAGAAAAAAAGTATTCTTGGAGTTGGTTCATCAATTATCTTATATAAGATCTTGAGCTTGGAAATGAAGAAGTATTGACTGTTATATCTGACATTAAGAAGGTATTACTAATCCTTTTTTTTCATCTTCATTTATATGATACATTTTTTTTAC
The DNA here is from genome assembly GCA_037975025.1 of Excoecaria agallocha. Lineage (NCBI taxonomy): Eukaryota > Viridiplantae > Streptophyta > Magnoliopsida > Malpighiales > Euphorbiaceae > Excoecaria > Excoecaria agallocha. The sequence goes on along the minus strand of CM075811.1, from coordinate 57,323,107 downwards.
CAATGTACAAAAATTATTAAATTTAATTATGCTATAATAGGGACTTGTACCAACAATTCAAGAGTTGGTTCATTAATTATTTTATAGAAGATCTTAAACTTGGAAATGGAGAAGGATTGATTATTATGTCTGACATGTAGAAGGTATTACTAATCGTTTTTTTCATCTTCATTTATATGATACATTTTTTTTACCAATATACAAAAAATTGTAAATTTAAATATGTTGTAACTAAGATTTACACCAGCAATTCAAAAGCTTTTGCCAACCTCTAAATAGAGGATGCGTGTAAGGCATATTTGGTCATAATGGGCATAGACATGAAGAGGTAAAAAGAGGAGGAAATAGTTATAGAGATGTGCTAAGTAGAGTTTTGACGTAAAATTGAAAGATGAACTTTAAAATTTAGGTAAGCTTGGTAATTGCATAATTGAGGATTTATTAGCTTATCCTGAAGAAGCATGGTGTAGGTCATTTTTTATAGATTCTATTAAATATGATGTTCAGAATAATATATATGAGACATGCAATTCATGGATAGTTATTACTAGGCATAGGTCTATTGTTTGCATGTTAGAAGAGATTAGGCATAAAATAATGAATAGGCATGTTAAAATACGAAGATTTACTGAGACTTGGATTTTTGACATTTCACCAATGGCAAGATTGTCACTAGAGGACAACATTACATACTTTAGGGGATGTAAAGTAACTTGGAATGGTGATAGTGGGTTTGAAGTTGTTAATGGTGATTATGTATATAGTTGACTTAAGGAAAAAAAACATGCACATGTAGATTATAGATGCAATGTGTTCAATATATCATTTATGATAGGAACCACAAAACTACATTCAACATGGGTATAGAAAGGAGACTTTTCTTAAGGCTTACCAATACTTCATTCAACCAATACCCAACATGAAGATGTGGCCTATTTCAACTAATCTAGTAATTAAACCTCTAGAGGTAAAGTTTACACTAGGCAAGCCCAAGAGATGCAAAAGAAAGGAACAATCAGAACCTAGGGCAAAATATGGAAAAGCTTTTAGGAGAGGGAAAAATATTGTAATGCCTAGTACCTACCTGATAAATAGGCCGAATACTGAATGTTACACCACTTAGAAATTTAAAATCAAATTTCCATCCATATCATTATTCATACTAAATTTTATAACCATCCATACTTTTACAAGAAAATGGACAAAGTTTCCCCCATATGGGTTTCTAACCTCTCTGCTCACAAATATCATTTGCATTTCTATAATATCTAATTCAATTCCCGACTTCTTTTGTAACACCCTAATCCACTAACCATGCATAAACATCAATCATCATCATCACCTAGCAAAGATAATGCAAGATAATAACAAATAGCATAGGCCATAATTATTACATTCCACAATAACTTAAAACCAGCTTATAATTAAAAGGCCTAACATAATGCCAAAAGACATCATGGAATCCTCAAGCAACTGCACCCAGTAAGATCTTCTTTTCAAAGGCTGACTAGCCACCAGCTATCAATCCACTAGAGCCTAACCAGTACCTACACGGATAATAAGCCTGTGCTAAGCTATAAAGCTTAGTGGGGAAACCAACTCCAAGGATAAAATCTAAATAAAATATCATGAAATCACTACACCTTTTAAATTTAAGGAAAACATATAAGCAAACAATGTTAAACGATCTCACCCTTGTAAAACCAAATGAATTTGCAATCCTAAACATGAACATTATTCTTACAATCATCTAGACCTCATAGTAATTGATAGTACAGCTTTCATTGTAAGCATTTAATCACATTTATTATGCATGATATGCCTTCAATGTTCACTTAAAGCATAAGGGAGTATACATATCATACATCGTCTAGAAGAGATATTTTAGGCATCAATACTTCACTTATGTCATGCAATCTTAGCTATATAATACAGAGTAGAGAACTGCATTTCATTTATATCATTCTAGCCAAAAAGAAATTCAATCAAGCAATATAGTAAGCAATTTATCATGTTCACATTACATAGGTGAAGCAATTGCTATATATATATATATATATATATATATATATGTACATATATCCTTATTTAATAGTACATTGATGAATCTTTTAACTTTTAATAGCCTACCTAAGTGCTAGTTCAAAGGGTGGATAACGGGAACAATTGATACCGAAGGTATCAAATGATGGACCTAAAGGGCCAAACTATGGTTCCATAAAGGACCAAAGCAATAGACCTAAACGAGGTCGGCAAGGGTTCTAGCAAAGAACAAACAATAGACCCAAATGGGGTCGAACGATGATTCCATAAGGAACAAGACCCAAACAGGGTCAACTATGGCAGTTGCTGAATCCCTCTAGGCATGCCTGTCTAATCCATAACTGAACTAAGACCCACAGGCTTTATCACTTTAAGAACATCTTGAATTCATCATATTCTTCCTTATTTAATATAACCTTTTATTAAATCATTTCCCACAAATGAACACATATCATTCATTTACATAGCAATACTAGCTTAAAGTGCTGATATTCAAGAATGCATATCACATGCTTATATACTTGCATAGCCATCGGATAACTTATATCTTACACTAGAATGCTTTAGCATAATGGTAACTGATTATTATGCAATACTAGATCAAAACAATGTTTTAAGAACCTAATGCAATACGCATCATTGAATATAAGATCATGAAGTAACAACATGATTTGAATTTCAAGGTTGACTTTGGTAATACCCGATGATAGTTCATGAGAATAAATCCATACATATAGTCATACAAACCATGAGTACATAACTCCACATCTAAAACATATTCGATAAAGAAGAACGTACCTGAGTGGTTCCTCAATACCATCTCTCTTTGCGTCATTATACTCAATTTAGTCATCGCACATTCATTTTATTCAATACATTATATACATGCATTTTATGTCTCACATGTAGTGAAAGTAATCAAATGTGAGATTAACGTTTACCTATGTCATTTATAATGTCTTGGTAAGGCTTCACCATTCAATTATTTCATTTAGAAATCATATGGCTTATTAACCACCACTTAATCAACATAATCATCGTGTACATTACTTATGGTCCATTTAATTCTCTCTAATTATATTTTATAGTATGAGATTCATGATTTATAAAGAATTTATAGCTTAAAGTGTGAAGTAGAACCATTAAAAGAAAACATACAAGTGGCCGTGCTTGAGAAAGGAGAGAAAGCATACACGGTCATGCAAGGAGAACAAAGGCCAAACATGGGGCCAAGCAGATGGAGAATTAAGTCATTCACATGGCCATGTAAGGAGAAGGGTAGCCATTCACGTGGCCACGTAAGGAGAAGGGCAGCCATTCGCGTGGCCATGCAAGGAAACCAAAGAACAATCACATGACCACGCAGAAGAAGAAATAAGATATTCACGTGGCCATGCAGAGGAAGAAACAAGCCATCACACGGCCGCACAGAAGAAACCATAAGGAAAATGCATGGCCACGCAGGGAGAAAACAATGAAGAGGCATGGCCACGCACTAAAGAAGCAAGGACATCATGTGGCTGTGCAAAGAAGCATGGGTATGCGAGGCCACGCATGAAGGAAAGGAGAAGGACACACGGGCAAGCAAGGTATATCGGCAGTTTGGATTAAAAATCCCGATTTCCAGCTCAATTGATTTTAAACCCCAAAACTCACCTTAAGTACTTAGATTTAAATCATTCTCTGTTCATTTAAGTCACTAAGATTTAACCTTCACTTTAACTAAGGGAACACATACAAGAACATAGGGAAATCATCAAGTAAACATTTATATAGAGTTCCAATACCTCAATACCAGCTTCTTCTCCTTCAAACATCCACAGATCTAACTCTTTCTTCCTTATGTTAGTCTTGATCTATCTGCTTCTCCTCTCTCCTTACACACAGGAACAAGAACATGATCTTATAATCCCTTATAACAAAAAATAATAAATGAAGAAAAGAAGAGGAAGAAAAGATTTTCAAGGGAAGACATTACCTTAAATCTTAACTCACATACCCTAACTCCCCTTCTCCAACCCGTAACCAGCAGAGAGAGAGAGAGAGAGTTTTCTCCCCCAAAAATGCCGATCCCTTCAATCTCCAATCCCCTTGTTTCCTTCTCCAATAAGTTATTGAGTGAGTTAATGGGATAAAATATCTTATTGTGAATTTCCAAACTTACCCTTATTCAATTTGACCCAATCAACTTATCTCTTTTAAAATTAACACCCGAACTTCTAATTTATTTCAACTATATCCCTCGTTAATCTTAATTTTAACCATACTCAATTTACATACATGCTGAAATTACCAAAATACCCCTAATTGGTCTTAACCTTAACAATGCAAAATAATTCAATATTTGCCTTAATTAACTAAAATTCTCGTCACTTTACTGTAATTCGGTTAGGGCCATGATTGGGTCCTTACATCTTTAATATCCATATAGTACCTAATTTATATCACAACATCCTTAATCCAATAACAATACAACAATAAACCTATCCATAAAATAAGAGAAATTGAGAATTTTAAAATATATACTTCACATCTATAAGAAAAATATTATCAACCATTTCTATGATGCAATCATAGTAATATAACTACTTTAATACAAAAATTATTAATTGGAAAGCCATCTACAAAATCACAAATATCTAAATCTCTAAAGTAATAATGTCTAACTTCCAAACCAAAGTATTTCGTGTGAAGTAGAAAAATTTCTCCTCACTTTCCAATAGATCCCCAATTTGCAATGTTCTCAAAATTCATGTATACCTACGTACAAAAATACAAATTCCATGTGCTTAGCACAATACTTAGTGGCAACCACTAAATTTACCTTCCTAAAATTCTCCTACCACAATATATATATATATATATAAATTTAAATACAACATAATATAAATATTGTAATAAATAGATAGATAAAATGAAAGTTTTCTATTTTTTTTTATAACTAGTAATTTATGAGTTCACAAATCATGCATAAGATCAGCATATTAGTTCAACTATAATCATAACATATAAAAAATCTTAGTCATAATTTGAAATTTACATCAACTAAATAAAGATTATGGTTTCTTTTCTATTACCTATAGTAAATGATGGAATTCATTATAAGATACATGAGACTGTGGCCTTCTAGGCCTGTCGGCCAACTGTATCCTACCTAGAAATTTCCACCATTTACTAGTAGCATTAAGATATTCTCTTTAAAGTTGCAATTAATGTCTCATAAAAGGCTTAACAATTGACATATTTAAAATCAATTATGTTCCTTATATAGCTATATTTTTAATTTCATTTTGATATCATCGTACATAAAACTTATATCTTAATACTTTTCCAATTTGCCTTTTATAGCATTCTATTTACTTATGATAACATTTAATATTTCCATTTCATATTTATGCACATATATATGTAGTAATGATTTTAATAATCAACTAATTACATTTACATTCCGAATAAAAAAAATTCACATATACATGTATTTTCGCAACATAGTTCCCACATCAACATGTTTATTTCTATTTTAATATCATGGGTTTTCAATTATAATCACATAAAGAAAATAGGCCACTCAACCGTGATATTCTTCAACATTGAAGCACTTTATTAAGTTAAAATATATTATAATTTTTATAGGTCTTAAATTAATTCCAAACAAACTTTGTCAAACTATAATTATTATACTGAGCATAAAAGATAAAATTTATGGAAAAGATAAATTTAGTGATTGCAAACCTCTTTTGATGGAAAAAATCAAGCTTTAAGCTTTCAAAATACTCATCACAATCATGTTAGATCATTTATTTCTTTTCTCTTTTCCTTCTTTTTCAAATTATCTTTTTCTTTATAAACATATTTATCAATTTTGACCAAATGACTCAAATCAAAGTAAAATATGCAAATTTAGGAGAATTTAATGAAATATAAATCTCTAACCCTAATTTATCCTACACTGTTCCTTTAAATCCATATTTTTAATAGGTATAATCCATACCTCTTGGCTATCATTTAAAAGAAGAAGGAGTTGGAATAAAAATATAGGTGATCGATGGAGCAATTAGGGGTGATGGTTGGCCGCAAATCACATCCAAAATATAAGAAGAAAAGAGAAAAAAAGAGGAGATAAAGCTGCTATCATCACTACAAGAAAAATGTAAAATAGTGAGGACAAAAGTCCTCGCTAAATGATGATTTTTTGTTGCTAAATAATTTTGTGGAGGATTTAGCGAGGACAAAAATTTTGTAACAAAAGTCATCCTAGCTTAATTTAACGAGGACTTTAGTCCTCACTAATTTTTACGAGGACTAAGTCCTCACTATTTTTGCAAGGACTATCTTTTGTGATGATTAAATCCTCGCAAAAGATAGCGAGGACTAAATCCTCACAAAATTAGGTCCTCGCAAAAATTAGCGAGGACTGATATACTCGCTAAATTCAACTAGGATAACTTTTGTTACAAACATGAGATTTTATAATGAGATTTATCTTTTCTAAATGTTAATATAAACTTATTTTTATTAATTTAATATGAAAATTTCATTTTTTAAACAATAAAATAAAAATAACAAATTTATATTTACTCAATATTTAATATAAAAAATATATATTAATGAATTTATTGTTATTTACAAGTGTATAACATTGCTAATAATAACAAAAAGAGCATTGAAACATAAAACTGAAGCAATGATAGAGCAATCCACTAGTTACCTGCACAAAACCATAGAAAGAATTTATGGAAAAAAGAACTACAATATGCAAGTAAATAATTCTATTGGTTTTATAAATAAGATATAGTTTACTAGTTATTAATGGCTTTTTCTATTGTTTGGTTTACCATTACATAAATGCAGCATAAAGGACCCTGAAATATCACCACATACAATTTTGTTTTAAGTTGCACAAGAATCCTTGCTACTACTAGAGTCATCAAGGATATTTTGCTGCAATTTATGAGGTGTTCCCCTAGTATATAAGATTAATCCTTGCGCAACTTCAGAATCTCATAGACGGCTAAAAAGTCAAGGTCCCCTAATCCCATGCTTCTGGTCTACTTAAATGTCTACAAAAATATAAAGTTGTAAGTTTAGTTCAATGATAAAAAATATGCTGGTAAAATTTGGCAATCATATGCACAATTTTTATCATCAAATACACTTTGCCACTTTGTGCTTCAACTCTTGATGATGATGAGTTCTTTTTATCTTAAGCAAACATAATGATGGTTGTACTTCAGTCGGTATAAATATATGTGAGTAGACTATAAAACAAAAACATTTAGTAGATGGGTCAGAAAGCTGACTGGGGATTACCAAACATGATGGAGTACAAAAAAACTAAAATTATATGGGAAAGTTAAATATCTCTATAAATTTTAGTGAAGGGTTCAAAAATCTCAAATTAGAACTAAATACACCTTCAAAAAGGTAACTGGAACTCAGCCAAAAACACACTTCTCAATCGAATGGATTTTACAGAATGGACTAGCACAATAATGAAAATCATCATCAGTTTATGCTCTATTCTTTTCTTTCAACAGAATAATAAACAAAGGATATGCTCTATTTCTTTTTCCTATTTTTTGGACAGATTGAATGCAGAAGAAAGGTGGATAAGGAAATATATATATATATATATATATATATATATATATATATATATATATATATATATATATGTATATATATTATACCATATGCTTCATTAAAAGGACATGCACCTTTGGCTTGGTGTGTTTCATGGGACATTAACTTTTCCACTTCAAATCAATGAGGTGACATCTATAGTGGATGAATAAACCACTAAATAAAAAAAAATTGCTAAGACTTTCCAAATTGTTTATCTGAAAGTTTGAATAATTTTAGATTAACTTTTAACTAGAGATGTACTTGCTCATACTTAACAATGCATACTTGACCTTCAAGGTTTTTGTAAGAAATGAGATTAACTAATAAAAGAATCTAAAATGGAAACTATGATTCTTTGTTATTATCATGACAAACTGAAAAACAACCTAGACAAACTATGTGTCATTTATATCACTAAATCTTCTACTTATTACCATAGAAATCTAAGAGCATATATTTAAAATATGCATATAATTTGAAAGATAGGCAAACCTAATAAGCTTATGCACATAGTAATCTAATTAGGAAAAATTAATTGATGATTATTATAATTCCATTGAGTACCATACCAAATATAGGATAATCCACAGCATTTTGAAGCCAAGAAGATATGATAAAAAAGCTAACTGATGATTATTATAATTCCAAGATATTCATCTAATGATTACATTCTATAACTTTATTGGCTTGACATACATGCTAGTGGAAGTTGATAATGAATGTGTACAAAATAAGCTTTTGAAAAGTTTATATATTAAATAATTTTGTTTTCCAGTCTTTACAGTGGAAAGTCCTTAGAAATTAAGACTCTTGTTTTGTTTCTGCTGTCTAATGTTTATATAAACTGAGGACAACATTCCAAAATGCCATTTGAAAAATTTGAATTCAAATAGAAAAATGTACGTCTCTTTTATTGAACACAAAAACCAAATTAAATAGCAAAGAATGGCATTTTATCCAAACCAAACGATTTTCTCACCTTCTATTTTCTTTCCCTATACTTTCTTCTCTACTTTGCTTGCGTCTCTTCAGCAGTTCCATGAAGATGATCTCTTAATCACTGGCTTCATTTGCTTGTCCTCTTCAAGTGAAATCATACCCCAATGCGATGGATCATCCAACATCATCTATGCCACTAAGCACCTAGTAAAAGACCATGTTTGGTATTTCTTTGCCTGTGTACCAACATATCTTTGAAGTTTCCCATCATAATATTTTGGTCAGCCATCTTTCAGCAAACAGGTCTCAACAAGATCAATTTCTCGTCTTGCGATTTGTGGCCATCCAGTTTTTATGCATGCAGCTATTAGCATTCATAAAAGAACAGCACCCACATAAAATGTATTTTTTAAAAGAAAGAAAAGAAAAAAAGAGTTTAATTGCTGAAGAAAGATAATATTACTCAAAATTTTCACAACATCATTACTTACAAGAATTATTTCAAATTATAGACAAGATATCTACATAATTGACAAAAAAATAGCAAAGCTGGTAAACTTCATGATAAAATATTTTGGCCATTCACTGGAATGAAGAAGCTTTTAAATTCATTGGACAACATATATGATCCACCAATGCCATTCTTTTGCACAAGGATCAATATGCAATCCCATTTAAATTATTCAAATTTGTTGGATTAAAGAAATATAGTCTCATAAAACCCAAAATGATAATTAAATTTTCTCAAAAGGCAATCATCATTATTCAATAACAAGGCTACATTTACTAAAAAATAGAACTCAAACTCTTTGAATGAGGAAACAAGAACTAGCATAAAGGGAATTTTATTGGTCTATAATATGATAAAAAAGGTCACTATTATATTCAACTGGAATAAAATGGTTCGTGAGTTATATCTCTAAAGTTTATGTAATCAATGTACAATAAAAACTAATTTATTTCCCAAGTTTTTCAGTGCAAAATGTTCAGGATATAGCAAATGTTGTATATATCCAAAACTAGTCATGAACCATACATATATAACCAGTGAAAGTACTTTCATGGCTCAAGATGAATTAAACTAAAATCAAAAGACAAAAAAAAAGCATTGAAATAAACTAGGAAATAATGAAAGCCAAAATCAACAAATTTCAAAGAAAATAGAGCAATAAATCAAAGCCAAAATCACTCACCTTCTTCCTACAAATAAGAACACATAATAAAAAAGAACAGAACTAGAAATGCTACAAAAGGCAGAAGTTATATGAGCTTAGGTGAGTTCAGACTTTCCACACTTAAGACCCTCACTAAAATTGGTATTAGGAATCACTCGAACAAATAAATCAAACTAGCTACAAAAATGAAAACATTCACTTTAGTAGGGTGCCAATGCCATGCAGGACTCAACATCATTATCACCCTTCACTCCAGGTCTTTTTTCCTCCTCATTCTTCTTACTTTATTTATCAAAGTAGTAATGAATACAACATCTGAAAATTGGCATAACTTAAAAATTAAGCTACTCAAATAAACTATGCATTACACAAATAAATTTTAGACAATTGCTTCATTCTAGTAGAAATTGAAGAGCAAGTCTCACCAAACACCTGAATATCAGTATGTAACTATAACTCATCCAAAAGTACACTTCTCAATCCCCAGCAACAACTACCCAAGACCCATTGAGCAAATCTGAAGCATCAGACCTATCCAATCTCTGAAACTTGTAAGCTTTCACTTTCCCTGATTTGGTCCAATCCCAAACCTTATCATAGCTAATTGAACCATTCTTAGCATTACTAAGACTACTGTTATCATTGGATTTGACAATACTATGGCTAGGTTTAGAATTCCAAATAACCTCATTAACCAAATTAATGCAAGAATCCTTACGATTATCAAATACAACAACCGATTAAATAGATGTAACAAAATCAGAAACAGAAGGGAAATAAGGAGTTAAAATGAACACCTACTGTAAGAGTGATAAAAAGGGCACCACTAAAGAAGAGCATCTTGTTTCGGCTCAAATCCCAACTAGCCATACCTATGGGTACAAATAACACTATATAAGCAGCAAATAAGCCTAATTGAACACCTCCTACCATAATTTTAAAATTCTAAAAAATACCCAAAAGAGGAAATCCATGATCTTACATCATAACAATATCTTTAAGGAAGGAAAAAATAAAGCTCAGAGGTGAAAAGAAAAAAATAAAATAAAATGGATTAACATATAAAAGATAACCAATACAGAACTAAAAACCTCTTTGTGCAATTCCTTGAACTCAGGCAAAGCTCTGAAGGAGCCAAGTCAGGAACATTCAAAGTGGTCCCAAATTGAAGATTATATTCTCTTAAAGTAGTATGAAGGTAGTCAGTAGCTTTTTTTCCTTCCTCAAACTAAGAATGAAAAAAATTAGGATTTCGAAATCAATCGCAAGAGGTCTATAGAAAGAGAATGATATTCCAAAAAGATCTAAAAGCAGTCGATTCTAGCTCTACAAAATTGCAAATGATTTTCGACAATCGATATTTCAAGAAGGAAAAAACAAAAAGAGAAGGAGAGATTGCAAAAAATAAAAACTCACAACTTATTCATAGAGGTGAGGATCGAAGTCCATGCTTAACTGAAACTACAATAAGGTAAAAAGGGGTTTAGAATGAGAGAGAATGATTAATTATTTTAGAACAAGGAAAAGTGGATGTGAAACTAGGGTTTTCCAAAGTGGATCTGAACAACAAAAATGATTAATTATTTTAGAACGAGAGAGAATGATTAATTAAGGGAGAGGCGAACAAACTAGGGTTTTCTAAGAATGGGAGGAAAATATATATTTAGGGCAGAGAACACGTGAGGAGGCTGGGAAATAATAGGAAAGTGGAGGGATTTTGGAAAAATTGGCGCCTTATAAAAGTTTTTTTGGAAAAATTGCCGCCTTATAAAAGTTTAGTAATTCTATTTTGCTAGGAGTATTATCCAAGCTAATTTAACAAGGAAATAAGCCTCGCTAAATTAGCGAGGACTATTGTCCAAGCTAATTTAGTGAGGGATGTGTCCTTGCTAATTAGCCAATAAAACTACCTCCACTATGAATTGCCTATTAGCAAGGAAATAAGCCTCACTAAATTGGCGATGACTATTGTCCAAGCTAAATTAGCGAGGATTTTATCCTCGCTAATTAGCCCATAAAGTTACCTCCCTTATAAAGTGCCTATTAGCGAGGAGCAAAGCCTCGCTAAATTGGTGAAGACTGTTGTCCAAGGTAAATTAGCAAGGGATGTGTCCTCGCTAATTATACCATAAAATTAACTCCACTATGAATTGAGTATTAGCGAGGAAATAAGCCTCGCTAAATTGGCAAAAGACTGTTGTCCAAGCTAAATTAGCGAGGACTGTTGTCCAAGATAAATTAGCGAGGGCTTTGTCCTCACTAATTAGCCCATAAAGTTACCTTCATTATGAATTTCCTATTAGCGAGGAACAAAGCCTCGCTAAATTGGCGAGGACAATTGTCCAAGCTAAATTAGCGAGGGATGTGTCCTCGCTAATTAGACCATAAAATTACCTTTACTATAAGTTGCCTATTAGCAAGGAAATAAGCCTAACTAAATTGGTGACAGCTGTTGTCCAAGCTAAATTAACGAGGCTTATATCCTCGCTAATTAGTCCATAAAGTCACATTTAATATGAATTGGCTATTAGCGAGGAAATATGCCTTGCTAAATTGGTGAGGAATTTTTTTCTTGAAAAATTAGCTAGGATTAAATCCTCGCTAAATGCTTCATCTATGATATGCCATCTTATTTAAATTTTAGCAAGGGATTTTTCCTCGCTAAATTTTGTGCGAAAATTTAGGTGCCTAAATTAACGACAAATTATCGATATTTTTGCTAAATTATTGCAAAATATATGTTCATTTGCATCCCTAACAACATTTGTCACAAAATTTATTTGTCGTCACAATTCTGTCGCTATATCAGTGATTTAGCAACGATTTTTCTTGTACTTGCTAAATTTTATCGTTATTATGCAATTTTCTTGTAGTGCATCGTGCATTGAAGAGAGGAGTTTGGGTTGCTACTATTGTTGGATGGTGAGGTAACATAAAGGTGATGGCAAGAAAAGGGAGGTCTGAAAGTTGGTGGCTAAAGAGAGAGAGAGAGATATCGAGGAAGGAGGGAAAAGGCAGAAAAAGAGGAGGAGAGGGGAAAAACAAGCAAAATGGCATCATTTTGCTTAGGAGTTAGATATATTTTTTGTGGTAAAATTCAACCTCAGTTCTTCATAATTAATTAATTTCTTCTCTTATCCCTCTATTTATTTTTTATGTGTGTGTGTGTGTATCGATCCTTAATTTTATTATCATTTCATTTATTTGGGTGTCCTAAAATTCAATTTAATATTAATTCCAATTTTATTAACTACTCTTTTCAAATAATATTATTTAGGGTGTAACAAAGATGACATGATCTAAGCGTCATCAAACTAGACACAATAATTTTGGATGTAAGACATAGGTAAAGCATTATTTAATTATTTATATTAATTTTTATTTAATGATGCTTTACACCAATATTATTGTTTACATGCTCTAGCATCACAAAAAAGTCAGTAATGTGACCATGGCTTAACATCAATGTCTCATTCACAACCTACCTTAAACATTCACTTTCCCTCATTAGTATGTAATGATATAAGTGCTATCAATAAAGTTAACAACAATGATAGTTAACATCAATGTCTCATTCATAACCTAACTTAAACATTCACTTTCCCTCATTAGTATGTAATGATATAAGTGTTATTAATAGAGTTAACAATAATGGTACAAGTAGAAGAGAGAGAGGCAATGATAATGTCACTAATACAACAAGAGGAAAAGGAAGAGGGAGAGGGATAGTTGCAAGCTAATCTACTGATCAATTTATAAGAAGAGGTAGAGGGATCATTGGCCAAAAAAGGAAGAAGGTTGGTCACAGTTGTTTCATTGATGAAAGCAATGGCCAAACTATTTATAATGTAATATTCTCAAACCTAATGCTATTTTCATATTTTAAGTGATAAGGATTATTAATTTCTATCTCATATGTGTTATGTAAATTATAGCCTGGTAGGCAATTTGAAAGAGTCATCAGGCATGCACAAGTGAAAAATATTGTTGGAACTAACATTGATATTGGATTTAATCCTAATAGTTGTATAAGGTAGAGAGGCATACCAACATTAACTTCAAATCAATTTAACAACAAAGGATAAATGTAATAAATGAAAGGAATATGCCTTCTACTACTATTGGTACAAGGATTCTAGTTAATATTAGCACACAACTAAATCCTATGCTTCAACATCATGGAAGCATCCAAGTATATAGTAGTGTTGTTAAACCAAGATGTTGTTAATGTTGCTAGTTTTGTTAATTTAAGAATGTGTTTATGAACAATTAGGCTATTTAGCTTCTATTTTGGACATGTTTGTAATCATGTTAAATTTAGTAGCTTGTATTTTGGACAAACATATGCATTATATATTTTGGTAAGATTGTCCAGTGCATTTTATAGGTTTTTAAATTTGACAATCTCACTTTTTCAAATTTAGAATTGCAAGTTATAAGCATTTAATTTTTTAACTTCAGGCAAGTTGAACTAACATTTGATGTTGTTGATAATATTTTCATATTGTTTAGGTATCAATGTAAATAATTTGCATTTAAGATAAATATAGGCACATAATTTAATAGAGTATTCCGTATCATTAATCTCGAAACACCACAAATTGTCATCAAAAAATTAAAACAAATAACCACAACAAATTATAAAAAAAGTTACATTTCTTCATTAATCTCGAACCATAACACTTCACCGTACTAATTTAACAACCCCAAATACATAAGCAAAAACAAAAAAATCAAATAAAAACATGCTTTATAATAAGACAGACCACATCTGGATCGTGCATACCCTATTCCTTTTCGATCCTCCCCTTTATCTTTAATTTTTTTTTTACTATCTCCATTAGACCCCAAATCACTTTTGTTGGTTGTTAATCAAATTTGGGATCAAACCAACCAAATTTCCCATATCTATATTTCTCCTAAAATCCCAACAATTAAAATATCAAAGTTAACAAAATTCAACACTAATCAATGTGGAAAAATTACAGTAGACATCAAAGTAAAATATCGTTCCTAATTTGTACCCATAAAATCTTTTTCTAGCATTTTCTCTCATCTATGCTAACTTTAGATGCGTAACAATGCCACATCAACACAATAACACTTGCTTCATTGTGATCCTATAACATGTTAGATAAGAATGGAAGAAAACCTCACCTTAATGATCAATTGTATACCAATAAGAACGAGAAAAATTTTCCACAGTACTTATGATTTTCTTAAGAGTGAGAAAATAGAGTTTGAATAAGGAAGGAGAAGATATAAATACTTTGGTTAAGTTATCATTACTCTCTTCTATTTTACTACCCCTTCATGTTGTATTTTGCGTGAAAATTAAACCCTATGCAATGTCAGCATCCAGGGCTTAAAAATCACTCCTAGTGAGCTTTAAGGTGCTTAATTGGTCAAAGTGGTAGTTTAGGTGCCAAAATGAAATATTGTGCCAAGTTGAAGTGCCAAATTATGTAATATATATATATATATATATATATGTTATCTATACACATATGTAACACCTAATACCTGGACATTGGTCTGAACACTAAAGTGCCATTATTGCTAAAAATGTATTATCATTTATATGATCCATAAATCCACTTATTGTCTAATACTTAAACTCAATTGAAATAAATATATTTGTGTCAATTATCACTATTCATTTATTACAATTTTGGCCAGTATGACATTTATAAAATCATGTCTACCCACCTGTAAATTCAAACAAACACTCCCAATAATTCATACTTTAACTTCATAATTTCTCTAATCTATCATAATTCACCAATCACATAGTCATTCACTTATTCGTCACTAAATTCTATAGTCATCTAGAGATACAAAACTTACCATAATAAGTTTAATATAAATGATAGGGTTACACATATGCTTTTAGTTATTTAAATACATAATTTGATACTCTTACTAACTACTACAAATACAAAATCTCCATCATGTCTACAAGTTCATGTAAATGCCAAAGTTAATAACTTTTCCTGCAACACTTCCCTACTTTTATTTGTCCCCCGTGCACGCTCAAAATAAACCATCAACTAAACAATCTATTTTTTTAGTGTTGGATATAATACTATAGTATTTCACTACATACACCTATACTTTAAGAACCATATAAAATCAAAGTTCTTAATTTACACTAATTTACTTAAATATCCAAATACAACATATTATCTCCTTATTTATCTACATTTTTGTCATCATTATTATTTATTTGCTTGTCTATGTTATCACCCTTATTAACTACTATTCCATCATTAACGGTCATAGATAATAAACCTGCATACTCGAATAATTTTCAGCATTATTGTTACATTTATCTCTCTAAGTTGAACTCATCCTTCTTCTATATTTTAACACTTAAGTTATATTTCTCTTTAGTTTAGTCTTTAATTTCATTTTTTTTGCCAAAATTACAATTTGATCCCTATATTTAAAAATTTTCCATTTATTTATGAATTTATCCCTTTTCTTATCAAATTTATTTCTTAAATTTTATTTTAGTTCTTAATTTTCAATTTACTTTTTCTTCCCTCATTTACTTATTTGGGCTAAAATACTTTTTTAGTCCTTAAACATTTGTTTTACATCATTTTTCATCATTTTTTACCCAAATTCATATTTTAGTCTCCAAATTATGATTTAATACAATTTATTAGTTATTTCGATCTTTCCTTACTTGTTTCATAATTTAAGTAAAAATTTCATTTTAGTCTCTAAACTTTTAATTTATCCCTTTCTCAACAATTATTGTACTAATTTCACTCCTTTGTCTTTTTTATACCATTTATTACATTTTTGTTAGAGAGTATGCCCTAGAGCCCATGTAATAGGGATGTTTTTCATATGTATAAAATTTATATTCTTAATAAAAGGCATCATTCATTTATTAATGCTATGTTTAAATACATGAGTTTGTAAATCTTAAATTAATGAATGAAGTCCTAGATATTATAAACACAGTGCAAAGGTAATCATGAAGGTGTTCATGATGTGAGATGTCTATTGCATGCAAATGTGTTAATATCTAAATATCTCTAGTCATAGAATTAACAAGATAGGACAATGTTAATTCAAACAGACTAGCACATGTTATGCTTTTTGAATGGTTCAAGTAGTGGTTCTCATAACTGTGATTATGGAAGATAATCAAAGCTAACATGTGGATGCTTGTTAGAAGAACAAGTTCATTGAAGACCTGCAAAGAGAATCCTCGCATGGATATTAAATCTATGTCAGTGAGGAATCTTTTCATAGCAGTTGTGTAAGTATCCCTAGACTTGAGATCACCAAAGTTATCTTAAGTAGTAAGTGGTATACTTTGACTCCATAACTAATTACTTCCAACTGGGAGTGAACATAGTTAGGAGATTAAGTATATCCTAACCTACTTGAAGATAGTTAAATGATTGACAAATAATTCACCATCCTAGATTTAATAAGGGAAGTTATCTCACATGATTCTATAATTACCTTATTCAAAGAATCTCTGGCCAGATTAAAATGCCAAGATGGATAGAGATCCATGGAGGGCATTTTAGGAACAATGGTTAAATTAATAGAACATACATAATTAGATTTATATGAGTTGACAGAAATCCATACTTAGAATCTAATTGAGATAAGAGTAATGAAAGGAGTAATTGCATGGTAGTTGTTTCTATGGAAGGGTATAGTCAAACCACATGAATTTCCTAACATTTGGATAGTCATGATGCCTAGCTAGAGGCCAATCATAACTTGTATAATGATGTATCAAAAATATCAATGGGGATTGATAAAATCATTTGAAGGAGTTTAAATCATGTAAGTTTTGGATAGAACTCACAATTACATATTATACTGCCAACATGGACATGAACCTAATGGGTCACACACATATATAGAAAATGATAAAATGGTAAAATGAAAAGGATAATAATATTTGATATTATTATGAGGGTAGAGAAGTGAATAAGATAATAATTAATTAAAGAGTTTAATTAATTATGATCAAGTAAAATTGTCACCAGAACTTTTGAGAAATATTCTGTAAATTGGACCTAATTGAAAAATGTATTTCATGATTAATTATTATTGTCTTATAAGTTTTATAGGACTACTATATGTGTTATTGGACTGATATAATAATTAATAAGTCCATTGGAGGAGTTATAAAGGAGCCAGAGGAATGGAGTTGATGTGGAAGCTCTTCTGTAGAGGGCCACACGCCAACTCCATACAGAAGGCCTTAATGGCCTATTTCTTGGACCAACTTAATTTATATATGTTACATAAGTGTTATGGAACCTACATATTTAATTATGTTGGATTTGGAATCCATTTGGGTATTTAAATCCAATTAGTTACACAAAGGGCCTAGTTTGTGGGTTTTGTGCATAGTCTTTTATGAAAAGGTTTAATTTGGATTTAATTAATCCCAAATGATTATAATTAATTCCAGAGGCCCAATTAATAATTCTCCAGCAATTTTAAAGACCCCAATCTCATTAAAAGTTGGAATTTTAACTTAACTATAAAAGTCGAACTAATGAGGAATTAGGGTTAAGTGATTAAACACATAAGAAAGTCTTATTCTTCTATTCTCTCTCTCCCTTTTGCGCCACTCCCTTGCTAGCTCTAGGTTTTTTTGGGCACTCCTTGTTCTACACCAATTTTTGGTTCAATTTATCCTTCTCTTGTGTGGATTAGTCATTGGAGGTGTTCGATTTTAGACACTATGGTTTGCGACAACCCGGTGCGAAGTAAAATCAACTGTTCAACAAAAATCAAAGGTGATTTTTCTTATTCTCATATAGTTATATTGCATATTCATGGCAAGATTAGTAATATTGGTTAAAAAATTTAAAATTCCACTCATGTATGCGATGCATGTAACCGATAAATTCCAACATGGTATCAGAGTATCGGTTTTGCCATCGGATATACAATTCCAACGGAATAAGTTTTGTTTTATTTTGAGTTATCTATTTCACGAACTTTAAAATATTAGATTTAATTGTTCATGAATGAAAAATATTGATTTCTGGTTGTATGTGTGATCAAATAAATTTGATGGAAACAAAAACGGAACTTTTAAAGAAAAGTAACTAGGGTTTTGCATGAAACCCATTAGGGTTTTGTGTGAAACCTATGTAATTTTAAGTGGCTGTTCTAATTTAATTTCTTATGGATCCATTAAAACTTCATTTATATGATATTATATGTGTTTAATATGTGATATTAAGCCGTAGGATCGAATGAAATTAAAATCGAACAAGTTTTGCATGAAAACTAGTTTAGTCGAAAAGTTCGATAAATTGGTGTTCTTCGTGTGTTCTTGATGTGTTCTTATTTAGAACGACTTTTAATCTTCTAAATCTGATATATATGATATATTAAAGTGTTTTTAATTAATTGGATTAATTAAAATGGGCCTTAAATTAATTTGATTAATTTTAATTTATTAAAACCACTTAATGGGCTTAATTATGTTTACGGACTTGGTTTAAATTAGTAAATGACTTGGTGGGCCCAAGGAGCTAATTTAAATTAAATATTATAAATATTAATTAAGTTTATTAATGGGTTTTAAGGGCGGGAGGGGGCTTTGCTCATTCCAAAAGGCCCAAATGGTCCAAAAGACAAAAAACTAGTTTGTGTGTGAACACATTTAGGGTTTTCTTTTGTGGGTTTCAGCCTACACTTGATTATAAGCCTAAAATTGATTCTTTTAATTATTTATTTTGATTAATTAATTAAATAATCAATTTATAATTAATTAATAATCAATTGGATTGATTATTAAGGCAAGAACACATGCATGCAAAAAGGTTTCCTAAAATGAAAGTTTCCAAAATGGAAAAAGTTTCCTAATTTGATCACATCATTAAAATAACTCAAAATATTATTTCAAAGGTTGAAACAAAGTTAGTAATCCATTTCTTTATGCATTAGAAAGGAATATAAGGGTGTATGATTGGCATGATGGATAGTTATGGAGAAAGCCCAATGTGATTGAGCATTATGCATGTTTTGGCCCAATGAGGACTTTAATGTCCCGGCCACTTGTTTTTGGTTTGTATTTCATTTCAAATTGTAATATGTAATTAGATTACTTAGATTAGAATTAGAAATAGAGATGGTGATCATTTTCAAGGAGTAAGATGGGCCGGATGGAGATCTAACAAGCTTGAAGATAATGTAATTATTTTTCTTGTTTGAATCATGCATACTACCTAGGTGTGACCTATTGATTTCCCTCTTGTCTCGGGGAAATCAATGTAGTAAAGTCCATAACTATACCATATTTGTATGCTTATATTTATGTGATAGATATAGGATGCATACCAATGTATGCCAACCATGTATGATGAGACTTAATTAACTATAACCTTTAAAACAAATACTAAGGTATATAAGCCTTCCATTAATTTGAGGAGAACAAGAGTTCTTTATAGTGTGGGTTATTGACCACAGTCAAGCTCACATTATATCGAATAAGTTCAAATCTAATTAATTGGGTCATCTTAGCTAGCCCATTAGCTTGTTGACCATAGTCAAGGCTAATGGTTCTAGAGGCAAGATTAGGGAATGCATATATGATATGCATGCATCAAGAGTTGATAACCTAATGATCCAATAGTTGTGTAGAGACACAATTGGTATAGAGATACCTACCTTTCAAGGGTATGGAGTTTGGCTTATTGACCACAGTCTAGGTCAAATTACATATCAAGGATTGGATATTGGCCCGCTAAGAAAACCATCAGGTTTTCTCAGATTATATAGTGAGGGCTATTAATCGCAATAAAATAGTGGGAGTAAATGGATTAATTAAAGACCTTATTAATGCATACATATATATATGAACATACTCTCATATCTTTTCTTTTTCACATATAGGTCATCATCATGAGCACATCAAATATTAATATACGATCAATCTTGGATAACAAGTTGGTTGGCAATAACTATTCTGACTGGATCAAGCAAGTGAGAATTGTTCTCAGAGCTAAAAAGATCCATTATGTCTTGGATAAATATCCACCACCACTTCCATTAGATGATGTCATTGATGAGATTAAAGGTATTTATCAAAAATACATGGAGGATAGTGAAGCAGCAGCATGTTTGATGCTGGGTGCTGTCCTCGGAGTTTCAGAAGCAATATGAGATGATGGATGCTAAAACCATCATTTTGCATCTAGAAAGCTTTATTATTTTCAGGCTAGAACTGAGCAATATGAGATTGCTCGAGCTCTATTTAGCTGTAAAATGGTGGAAGGTACTTCAGCTGCTACTCATGCATTGACGATGTATGGGTATATTGAGCATTTGAGTAGACTTGTCTATGTTGTGGATAATGATCTATACAAAGATTTAATCTTGTACTCGTTGGCTCCAAGTTAGCACCTTTCGTGCTTAATTTCAACATGAACAAGATCCAAGTATCCATTCTTGAGTTAATCAATATGCTCAAGATAGCTAATGGATCATTTAAGAAGGATCCAAAAAGTTTCATGGTTGTCACTTCTACTAAAGGCAAGAAGCAGAAGAAGAAGAAGATAACCAAGGCATAGCCAAAGAATGGTGGCATCTCCATGAATAAGGTTTCCAAGAAAAAGAATCCCAAAGGAACTTGCATCTATTGTGTAAAAGATGGTCATTGGAAGCGTAACTGCAAGGCCTATCTAGATTCTCTCAAGGAGAAGAAGCAAGCTGATGCTTCTACTTCAGGTATTCACATGATTGAAATTAATACTTATTCTATTGCTTCAAAACAATCTTGGGTATTAGATACCAGATGTGGATCTCACTTATGTAATGATCTACAAGGGCTTAGAAGCTTTAGAAGAGTTGGAAAGGTAGAGATATGTTTGTAGTCAGCTACTGGATAGAACATCTCTACAACAGTTGTGGGGACCTACTATTTGCCTCTTCCTAGTGGATTAGTACTGGAACTAAATAATTGTTATTATATTCCAGCTTTGTCCAAAAGTATTATTTCTTTCAGTTGTTTGATGAACGATTATGATATTTCTTTAAAGGACAAATGTTGTTACATTTTTAAGAACAATATGTTTTATACAAAAGCTATCATTGAGAATGGTATATTTGTTCTTGATTTAATTAAAGATGTACATACTGTGGATACCAAGAGAATGAAACATGATAATCTAAATACCTCATACTTATGGCATTGTCATTTAGGCCATATAAATGAAAAACACATGACCAAATTACACAAGTCAGGTGATTTGGGATCATTTGATTATGAATCATTTGATACATACGAATCTTGTTTATTAGGAAAAATGACAAAAGCTCCCTTTATTGGTAACAGAGAACGAGCCAAAATGGTTTTGGACTTAATATATTAAGATGTATGTTGTCCAATGACTACACATGCCAAAGGAGGTTACTCCTACTTTATTACTTTCATAGATGATTATTCCAAGTTTGGATATATCTATCTAATGAAATATAAATCAGAAGCATTTGAAAAGTTCAAAGAATTCAGAAATGAAGTAGAGAAATAACTTGGCAAAAGTATTAAAACACTTAGATCAGATCGAGGTGGGGGATACTTAAGCCAAGAGTTTCAAGATTATCTTAGAGATAATGGGATTTTATCTCAATTGACTCCACCATATACACCACAACACAATGGTGTATCTGAAAGGAGAAATCAAGCATTATTAGATATGGTTTGATCAATGATGAGCCGAGCAGACTTGCCTAAGTCCTTTTGGGGATATGCACTAGAAACTATTGTTTATGTGTTAAACAGAGTTCCTAGTAAATCGGTTGATGTTACTCCATATGAGATGTGGAATAACAAGAAACCCACGCTTTCTCATATGAAAGTATGGGGTTGTCTTGCTTATGTGAAGAGGACAATGTCAGACAAGCTAGATGTTAAGTCTAACAAATGTTTATTTGTGGGATATCAAAAAGAAACATTTGGATACTATTTCTATCATCCCTTAGAACAAAAGGTGTTTGTTTCAAGGCATGCTGTCTTCTTGGAAAGAGAATTTCTCCTACGAGAGGACAGTGGAAGTAAAATTGAACTTGGTGAAGTTCAAGACCCACAAATACAAGAAGATCAACCGATTGAACCCAAAACTGAATTTCATAATGATGAGATTGCAGTTGAACCTAATTACACACAAAATCCTAGAAGATCTACTAGGATGCATTCTATCCTTGTGAGATATGGATTTCACATTGATTTGGATAGAGGCATAACTGTAGTACAGGACAATGAGCCTACAAGCTATCAAGAAGTTTTGAACAGTTCAGAACGTGATTTATGGCTTAAAGCTATGCAATTTGAAATGGACTCCATGTATGAGAATAAAGTATGGACTTTAACTCAACCACCAGAAGGGATAAAACCCATAGGGTGCAAATGGGTCTTCAAAAAGAAGACTGACATGGAAGGTAATATAGTTACCTATAAAGCTCGCTTAGTAGCAAAAGGTTATCATCAAAAAGAAGGAATTGACTATGACAAAACTTTTTCTCCTATAGCGATGATTAAGTCTATAAGAATACTTTTAGCCATTGCAGCTCATTATGATTATGAGATTTGGCAAATGGATGTGAAGACAACTTTCCTTAATGGAAATCTTACTGAGGATGTGTATATGACACAACTAGAAGGATTCACATCAGGAAATGTCGAAAAGGTATGCAAGCTTCAAAGATCCATTTATGGATTGAAGCAAGCCTCTAGGAGCTGGAACATACAATTCAATGAGACAATCAAAGAGTTTAGTTTCTCACAGAATGAAGATGAACCTTGTGTGTATAAAAGGATCAGTGGGAGTGCAATTGTCTTCCTAGTTCTATATGTGGATGACATATTGATCATGGGAAATGACATTTCTCTTCTCCAATCTGTTAAAATATGGTTATCCAAGCAATTCTCCATAAAAGACCTTGGAGAAGCATCCTATATTCTGGGAATAAGGATCTATAGAGATAGATCAAATAGGTTGCATGGTCTTTCTCAGAATACATATATAGATAAAGTATTGAAGAGGTTCAATATGGATCTCTCTAAGAAAGGGTTTATACCCATGGTGAATGGGAAACACCTTTCTAAGTCTATGTGTTCGCAGACACTAGAGGATAGAGAGAGCATGAATAGAATACCATATGCGTCTGCTATTGGTTCTATCATGTATGCTATGTTATGTACACGTCCAGATGTAGCATTTGCTTTGAGTGTCACATGCAGATTCCAATCCAATTTTGGAGAGGAACATTGGACAGCTGTTAAGAATATCCTTAAGTACTTGAGAAGGACTAAGGATATATTCTTGGTATATGGAGAGGGCAGTTTGGAAGTAAATAGGTCTACAGATGCCAGCTTCTAATCTGATAAAGATGATTGTAAATCACAGTCTGGTTATTTGTTCATAATGAGAGGAGGAGTAGTTAGCTGGAAGAGTTCCAAATAAGAAAAAATGGTTGATTCCACGATAAAAGTTGAGTACATTAGTGCTTCGAAGGTAGCTAAAGAAGCAGTATAGATCAAAAAGTTCATATCTGAACTAGGAGTGGTGCCTAGCATTGTTGATCCAATTCCTTTATATTGTAACAACAATGGAACCATTGCACAAGCAGAGGAACCATGATCTCATTAGCGATCCAAACATATTCCCATATGCTACCATCTCATAAGGGAAATAGTAACTAGAAATGATGTGAAAATAGAAAAGGTCCCACAGATTAGAATGTGATAGATCCCTTCACCAAAACACTTTCCCAGATAAAGCACGATCACCATATAAATAACATGTGTTTATGATATATGAGTGATTGGTTCTAGTGCAAGTGGGAGATTGGTAGAGAGTATGCCCTAGAGCCCATATAATAGGAAGGTTTTTCATATGTATAAAATTTATATTCTTAATAGAAGGCATCATTCATTTATTAATGCTATGTTTAAATACATGAGTTTGTAAATATTAAATTAATGAATGAAGTCCTAGATATTATAAACACAGTGCAAAGGTAATCATGAAGGTGTTCATAATGTGAGATGTCTATTGCATGCAAATGTGTTAATATCTAAATATCTCTAGTCATAAATTTAACAAGATAGGACATTGTTAATTCAGACAACTAACACATGTTATGCTTCTTAAATGGTTCAAGTAGTGGTTCTCATAATTGTGATTATGGAAGATAATCAAAGCTAACATGTGGATGCTTGTTAGAAGAACAAGTTCATTGGAGACCTGCAAAGAGAATCCTCACATGGATATTAAATCTATGTCAGTGAGGAATCTCTTCATAGCGGTTGTGCAAATATCATTAGACTTGAGATCACTAAAGTTATCTTAAGTAGCAAGTGGTATACTTTGACACCATAATTGATTACTTCCAACTGGGAGTGAACATAGTTAGGAGATTGGGCATATCATGACCTACTTGAAGATAGTTGAGTGATTGACAAAGGATTCACCATCCTAGATTTAATAAGGGAAATTATCTCACATGATTATGTAATTACCTTATTCAGAGAATCTTTGGCCAGATTAAAATGCCAAAATGGATAGAGATCTATGGAGGGCATTTTGGGAACAATAGTTAAATTAATACAACATACATAATTAGATTTATATGAGTTGACAAAAATCCATACTCAGAATCTAATTGAGATAAGAGTGGTGAAAGGAGTAATTGCACGGTAGTTGTTTCTATGGAAGGGTATAGTCAAACCACATGATTTTCCTGAAATTTGGGTAGTCATTACTTGTATAATGATGTATCAAAAATATCAATGGGGATTGATAAAATGGTTTGAAGGAGTTTAAATCATGTGAGTTTTGGATAGAACTCACTGTTACATATTATACTGCCAACATGGACAGGAACCCAATAGGTCACACACATATAGAGAAAAGGATAAAATGGTAAAATGACAAGGATGATAATATTTGATATTATGATGAGGGTAGAGAAGTGAATAAGATAATAATTAATTAAAAAGTTTAATTAATTATGATCAATTAAAATTATCCGCGGAACTTTTGAGAAATGTTATGTAAATTGGACCTAATTGAAATAATGTATTTCATGATTAATTATTGTAGTATTATAAGTGTTATAGGACTACTATAAGTATTATTGGACTGATATAGTAATTAATAAGTCCATTGGAGGAGTTATAAAGGGGCCAGAGGAATGGAGCTGGTGTGGAAGCCCTTCTATAGAGGGCCACACGCCAACTCCATACAAAAGGCCTTAATGGCCTATTTCTTGGACCAAATTAATTTATATATGTTACATAAGTGTTATGAAATATACATATTTAATTTGATTGGATTTGGAATCCATTTGGGTATTTAAATACAATTAGTTGTACAAAGGGCCTAGTTTGTGGATTTTGTGCATAGTCTTTTATGAAAAGGTTTAATTTGTATTTAATTAAGCCCAAATGATTATAATTAATTCCAGAGGCCCAATTAATAATTCTCTAGCAATTTTAAAGAGTCCAATCTCATTAGAAGTTGGAATTTTAACCTAACTATAAAAGTCTAACTAATGAGGAATTAGGGTTAAGTGATTAAACACATAAGAAAGTCTTATTCTTCTATTCTCTCTCTCCCTTTTGTGCCTTGTTCTACACCAATTGTTGGTTCAATTTATCCTTTTCTAGTGTGGATTACTCATTGTAGGTGTTCGATTTTGGACACTGTGGTTTACTACAACCCGGTGCGAAGTAAAATCTACTGTTCAACAAAAATCGAAGGTAATTTTTCTTATTCTCATATAGTTATATTGTATATTCATGGCAAGATCAGTAATATTGGTTAAAAATTTTAAAATTCCGTTCATGTATGTGATGCATGTAACCGATAAATTCCTACAATTTTCACCCTTCAATTTATGGTTTAATCCTTATAGTTTCCCTATAGAGTGATAAATTATCATTCCGTCCTTGTTTACTTTATTTTCACATATTTTCATCCTTTTTATCATTTCGTCCTTGTTTACTTTATTTTCACATATTTTCAATCCTTTTTATGTCCAATATATGTAAAATCACCTTTTATTGCCTAATTCCTTTCATTTTTCTACATTAATAATCTTTTTTCACAATTTATACACATTACACTAATTTCTTTTCTTTTGTTTTCCTTCACATTTACCACTGCTTATTCAGTTATCCATATTTTTGCCACTACTTTTTTATTTATTTATAATTTGGCCACTATTTTACCATTTAATTACATTTTAACTTTTTTCGTACTTTAATTACATAATTGCCGTTATTTTTCATTTATTTATAGTTCTGTCTTATTTTTATCGCTAAATGATATATTTGCCATTATTTTGACTTTTATTAACATAATTGCCACCTTTTTTATCATTTCCTTATGCTTTTATCTTTGATTAACATCTACTCACATATTTATCCATTTTTATCATAATTTTTCATTTTAATCCTTAATTTCCATCTCCATTCATTACTTACCATTTTCTTCCGTTTTCCATCATACTGTTCTTATTTTAGTTTGACCTTTAGTAGTTTTTCGAAGAAATGAAACCCTCGAGTTGGACAAGTGGGATGTGTGCCCTATAAATCAAGAATAAGTTAAAGAGAACACATAGAAGGCCAATGCATCAACTAGCATCATACTACTTCTTCTTTCCTTTTTCCTCACTTTTATATATTTTTCTCATATTTATAGTGTGGATCCACCTTTGATCCACTCATATGAGTCACCATGACTTGCTACCATGGTGGATATTCCTATGGCTAGCCATTATACCTATACCTCTGATTTTGTTGTTAATTACTAAGGGAAAAACTATTTTCATAACATCAATATAAAGTATGCTTCATTTCCAGACATTCTCACATTCACACATTATGTATCAATTTTATTTCACATTATGCATAACATTTTCATTCATATATCACAAGTTTCATTATATACACATTGTATACACTTGTCTTATACATGTCATTATTTGGCCACCACAGGCACATAAACATTCACATATCTTTTTATGTCACAAATTATTTTTATGAAGCTTTTATGGCTTAAATTATCCATATTTACCTTTTATCCATTATAGTTAACATTTAATTCATTATAATTTTACTACGTTCCATTCGACCATAATTAGACCATACATGTAATAATTTATTTAATTCTCCTAATTCATTCCAAATGTGTTTTTGATGCATAATTCTAACCTGTATTTAAATTAATTCCATACATAACTCTAATTTCTTATACTTACAAAATGGGTATCAACTCTAACTTTCCATTTTTAATCATTTTTTCATATGTTCCACTTCACCAATCTCATTATTTATCATTTAATTTCACTTATCTACCTTAAATTTATGTTTACAAATACATCACAAATAAAATCCTAAAGTTACATAATCCTTATCAAATTTGAATATCATATTGCAAATAAAGTTTTTATCATTTAATTATTTGATACTTTTTAATTTGATTTAATCATATTCTTAATATGTATTTAATTTATTCACTTAAATACAAAAATTTTCCTAAGTTTTGTAATTGTCACTTGAATTGAAAGTGAACATATATACTTATTTTCTAGCTTATAATCCTTTCAAATAAATTATTTTTATCTAATTCCATCAATTTATCATCAAATAAAAATTTTCACATCAAATCCATGCAAATTTCAATACACCTATAACCTCATTAACATGAAATAAAATGGTATTTGTATCCACTAACCTCAAATATGCTTGAATCCATTTAAGTCTCTTCCTCCCTTCCTTTTTCCCTTATGGATTTTTTCTCCTTCTTCCTTTTTACCTTGAGACCGAATTTAATACACATTTAATCATGAGTTTTCCTTTTTAATATTGACATAAAACTACTCAAAATCATTAATTCTAATTAATTCTTATAATTTTCAATTAAATTTTACTTAAGATTTTTCACCAACTTGAAATCTCCAAAATCCAAAGCTTTTTTCTTCTCTAATTACTTGAATAAGATGTATAGGAGGTCAAAATCTAATTAGAGGTGGAATTTAGGATAGAAACTTAAAGGAATTCCATATTTGGAAGCTTGAAAAATGGAGAAAATGGTGGAAGAACCATTCAGTTCAATGAAAGAGGAAATATTATTATTAGCTATTTATACACTCATATGGATGGCTAGGATTGCTTGATCACTATTTAATCTAAATTTTCTAGCTTATGCCACTTGTCACTTCTTTGTTAATCTCTATCCATTTCACTCCCACCCTTTAGGAGTGACTGACTATGAGTCACTCCCACCCTATTGGAGTGAATCACCACTTAATCCAAATAACCGAAATTACATCCATTTATCATGATTTCATTGATCCTAGTGTTATCCTTATCAGATTTATATGAAAATTGGTCCAAAGTATATATGAACATTAAGTAATATACATTTAAAAATTTTGATTAATTCGAGTTCATTTCAAAATATTTCAAAGCCTAAAGGTAAAATTACTAGTTCAAAATTTAATTTTACAAAGTTATCTAAAAGTTTATTTTTCTCTTTTAAAAATTCATTTGGATTATTTCTAATGATTTTTTGCAATTAGAATAATTTTTTATGGCCTATGTAATATTTTTGAGCTTATCAAAGTTTAGTTAATCCTTTTTTATGATCCGAGCAAATTTTTCACTTTATCTTTTGAAGGCCTATTTGATCTCAATTTTAGCTCAATTACACCACTGGATTCAATACAATTTATATTTTTCCAATGGTGAAAATAAAATTTTGAGAATTTCTGGTGGTACTATTCATAGCTCAGAAAAATATTATTTATAAAAATTGAAATTTGGACCATTACAACACACGTACACACATATGTATACCGAGACACACACATACACACATATGTATGTATGTATATTTGCCCTTTAATTTTTAAAACTAATATGTTAGGAAGATGAATACCTCTAATCGATTATGGATGTATGCTTGACGAATTGGTTAAAGGGAAATGAACAATTCCTTAATTTTTCTTGTAGTCAACCTATATACATAGATGGGCTGTCACACCCTAATACCCCTAAAGAGGTTTTGAGAGTATATAAACTCACTTTTGACATATAAGTTCCAAAATATCTAAAATAATTAAAATGATCATGATGGTGATGATGATAATGATGATGATGATGACGATGACGACGACGATGACGACGACGATGACAATGATGATGATAATAATAATAATAATAATAATAATAATAAGTATTTACAAAATTTTCATGATAGCTACAAGAAAAGAACAATTTAAATTTGTAAACTAAACTTCTAGGTTGGCCCACTACTGCTGCCTCCTTGGCTCAAGTCTCCACTATAATTAAATAAACACTTGCACAGATAGAAAGCTATCATACTAAGCATAAAATTCAATATTTACTAAATTTACACTCTAAGATAGATAAACTAAGACATTAATTTTAATAAGAGATACTTAATAGTTGTTAAATACTCAAAACATATGTTTTTATAAGCAATGGAATGTAATCTAAAATATCATAATTAACCATGCTCTTATCATCATGGATTAAAAACAAAGTGGCGTATTCACAAACAGGTTGTATACAATTAATATTCATAAGTGTGCATATACACATGCAGCTTACCATGCCAATTGTAAGATTACAAACATATAAATTTACACATATAAATACAAATCATAAGACACTTTTAAGTGTCAAATAGAAAGGGTATGATCACCAAATTCTCTATTTAGAATGTGATATACACCAAGTTCATAAGACATTAATGCGACTTATAAATTTAACCCTAGCTCGAGTATGTAAGCATTTAGAAATCCAGATATACACACTCATACATCAAATATACAAACATATTAGAAAGAACATGTCATTAATATCCACTACCAAATCTCATTGAAATTTAAAAACATGGCATCAATTATTGTCTATTTCAAGTCACGTAATAGATTGCTAAGAAATTTCAATTTGTTAAAAGTGTTAGGATAAACTCAGAGAAAGGAAACAAGAATCACATTATACATAAAGAAGATAGAGGTGACTTGGTTGGACTCAAATCTATCTTAACTAGGTTGTTAGCTATTGGATTGAATCCTCATAAGTGACATGGCTAAGCTAGGATTTATCCTAGTTTAGTTGCTTGCACTTAGATTAAAAATACACTAGTGACCCGGCTGAGCTAAGGTTATTTTTGTTAGGTCGATTGATTTTCCCTCATAACTTGCAAAATGAGTCCCAGCTAATTTGTTGTAATTCTCCACTCATACAAGATATACTCTTTCTTAATTATCTCACTAACATGATTTCAAGCATGACTCAAGTCTAAAAGTCATAAATTCATCCTTTTGTATCAATTTATAAGAGATTAACTTATGCCATACAAATTTATGTAAGACTAGTAAAAACCAACCTATCATATATAATTCACCTTAAACTACATCTTTTAATTTCTTCTGATTCTTACTAGAAATTCCAACATCTAAATCCCATCTTACTCATCCCCAGAATTTGACATATCTTAAGAAGTAACCTCTATGTTGCTCAGGAACAATTTTAGCAAACTAAAAAGCATATAGTTGAATTATGGCATCTAAATTATTTTGTGTACTTATTTAGCATTTATAAGTTTATTCCAATAATCAATATAGTTAAGAATAACAATCCAATAATTTGAACTCTGATTAAACATGAAATTACTTGTTCACTTTCCTCCTAGTTGGATGGTAGCCCTAAGCTTTTAGATTATCTCCTCTTCTAGAATATTCTCAAGCTTTTCATCTTGGTTGATTACATAACTCTCTTCTTTCCCCTTGATAAAATTCTGATTAAAAGATTAGAGCTTAAAGAAAGGAAAGAAGAAAAGGGAAGATCAATACTTGTAAAATGGTGAAATTTCTTTCCTCTTACCTCTTTTTTTTCCTCTTATGGCCGACTTAGCTAATAAGAGGCATAAATTGGTAAATTTTACCTCTAATAATTCATAAAGCTTTTAGAAGCTTATTGTGAAATTTTTATTAAGGGTCTCATAAATTAACATCTTGGCAAAAATATCATTTTAATCCCTCTCAGTAATTTAATTACAATTTAAAACTTGATTCTAAATCTTTATTTTCAATTTAAGCCACCCAATACGGAAATACACTCAATTTTTTAATCTTCACCTTAAGCTAAAAACCCATAATAAATTTATAATTACCAGTTATATCCATACATTCACCAGGGTATTATTTGGGTTAGTACATAGAAAAAATAATGTATCCATGTAAAAAATGCAAGAATTATGCATATAATGATATAGAGGAAGTTAGGATGCATTTATTGATAAAGGAGTTTATTGAAATTATTTAGAATGGAGGTTTCATAGAGAAATAACTACTATTTTATTTAGTTTATTATTCATAAATAATGAATTTAAAGGAGAGAACTCCATATATATGCATGGTGTTAGATGCAGCTGGCCTTTCCTTTAATGTTGAAGTATCATATGAACTGAGGATGTGTATATGACACAACCAGAAGGGTTTACAATGAGAAATGGCAAAAAGGCATGCAAGCTTCCAAGGTCCATTTATGGATTAAAGCAAGCCTCTAGAAGCTAGAACATATGATTCAATGAGATAATCAAAGAGTCAGTGGGCAGCTGCCCAGTGTGTAAAAAAATGGACCTTTGATTATCCTTAAGTATTTAAGAAGAACTAAGGATATATTTTTGGTATATAGAGAGGGCAGTTGGGAAGTAAATGGATATACTGATGCCAGCTTCCAATTTGACAAAGATGATTGTAAATCACAGTCTGGTTTTGTGTTCATAATGGGAGGAGGAGCGGTTAGTTGGAAGAGTTCCAAATAAGAAACAACGGATGATTCTACGATAGAAGTTGAGTACATTGGTGCTTCGAAGGCAGCTAAAGAAGTAGTATAGATCAAAAAGTTCATATCTGAACTAGGAGTGGTGCCTAGCATTGTTGATCCAATTACTTTATATTGTAACAACAATGGAGCCATTGCACAAGCAAAGGAACCATGATCTCATTAGCGATCCAAACATGTTCCCATATGCTACCATCTCATAAGCGAAATAGTAGCTAGAAATGATGTGAAAATAGAAAAGGTCCCTCATATGAGAATGTGACAGATCCCTTCACTAAAGCACTTTCTGAGATAAAGCACGATCACCATATAAAAAACATGGGTTTATGACATATGAGTGATTGGCTCTAATGTAAGTGGGAGATTGTTAGAGAGTATGCCCGATAGCCCATGTAAAAGGGATGTATTTCATATATATATAAATTCATATTCTTAATAAAAGGCATCATTCATTTATTAATGCTATGTTTAAATACATGATTTTGTATATCTTAAATTAATGAATGAAGTTCTAGATATTATAAAAATAATGCGAAGGCAATCATGAAAGTGTTTATGATATAAGATGTCTATTGCATAAAAATGTGTTAATATCTACATATCCCTAGCCATAGAATTAACAAGATAGGGCATTGTTAATTCAGACAGACTAGCACATGTTATACTTCTTGAATAGTTTAAGTAGTGGTTCTCATAACTATGATAATGGAAGATGATCAAAGCTAACATGTGGATGCTTGTTAGAAGAACAAGTTCATTGGAGACCTGCAAAAAGAATCCTCACATGGATATTAAATCTATGTCAGTGAGGAATCTCTTCATAGAGGTTGTGCAAGTATCCTTAGATTTGAGATCACTAAGGTTATCTTAAGTAGCAAGTGATATACTTTGACTCCATAACTGATTACTTCCAACTGGGGGTGAACAAAGCTAGGAGGTTTGGCTATATCTTGACCTACTTGAATAAAGTTGAGTAATCAATAAAGGATTCAGTATCCCATATTTATTAAGGGAAGTTATCTTGCATGATTCTATAATTGCCTTATTCAGAGAATCTCTGGCCAGAGTAATATGCCAAGATGGATAGGGATTGATAAATGGTATTTTAGGAACAATGGTTAAATTAATAGAACATATATAATTAGATTTATATGAGTTCACAGAAATCCATACTTAGAATCTAATTGAGATAAGAGTAGTGAAAGGAGTAATTACACAGTAACTATTTCTATAGAAGGGTATAGTCAAAACCACGTGACTTTCCTGACATTTGGATAATCATAATGCCTAGCTAAAGGCCACTCATGACTTGTATAATAGTGTATCATAAATATTAGTAAGGGATTGATAAAATGATTTAAAAAAATTTAAATCATATGAGTTTTGGATAGAACTCATAATTAGATATTATACTACCAATATGGACGGAAACCCAATAGGTCACAGACATAAAGAGTAAAGGATAAAATAGTAAAATGACAAGGAAAATAATTTTTGATATTATTATAGGAGAAGAGAAATGAATGAGAGAATAATTAATTAAAGAGTTTAATTAATTACGATCAAGTAGAAAAGTTCGCAGAACTTTTTAGATATATTTTGTAAAATAGACCTAATTGAAACATTATATTTCATAATTAATTATAATTAAACTATAAGTGTTATAGGACTGATATAATAATTAATAGATCCATTTAAAAAATATATGACGCCCAGAGAATTGGTTTTGGTGCTAAAACACATTAGAGGATGGGTTTCATGCCAACTCCAAATAGAAGACCTTAAAGGCCTAATTCTTGGACTAAAATAAATTAAATATATTTCACAAGTATTATAGAGCCTATATATTTAATTTTGATGGATTTACAATTTATTTGGATGATTAAATCCAAGTATATGCATAAAGGGCCTAGTTTATGGGTTGTGTGCATAGTCCTTTGTGAAAGGACTTAAATTGGATTGAATTGAGCCCAAATAAATTAATAATATTTCCAAAAGCCTAATTAATATTTCTCCAACAATTTTAAAGAGCCCAATCACATTATGATGTTGGATTTTGAACATAGCTATAAAAATTCAAGATAAGTTATTTTAGGGTTAAGTGAGTTTTCACAAGAAAAGAAAACTCTCTCTTCTTCTAAACCCTTGCCGCCATTGCCTTGATAAAATCAAGGAGAATTCAGCCAGCCTTGTAATTCCATTATTTTTTGGTTCATTTGATCCTTCTCTAGTATGGATTACAATTAAAGGTGTTCTATTTTGGACACTATGGTTTGTGACAACCCATTGAAAAGGAAAAAAAACTATTCAACAAAAATCAAAGGTGATTTTTCTTATTCTCATTAATATTTATATTGTCAATTCATGGCAAGATCAGATATATTGGTTAAAATTGTAAATTTTTGCTTATACATGTGATGTATGTAACCGATTAATTCTCAATAGTAGGATGGATAAAGTTTTTTGCTTTAGCCTATATGACCTACCTAGATGTCCCCAGAGAGATCCTCATCACCTTACAGTATGGCAACTACTCGAGGTTGAACATGGAGGAGGAAGAAGTCTAGTTTTGGGCACTAGGCATACATTACAAGATCATATGTTGTAGATCTGCACAAGTGCTAGGACTTTCGATTACGTTAGATATGCTCTCACCACCCAAAGTTATGTACTGAGATAGGTGGGGAGCAGTGACACTATCAAAGGTAGTGTATTAGTCAAACACTATGAAGAGCACTATGCTAGCCTTCCAGGTTTATAGGTAATTCCAGAGGGTTTTATCCACCTTATACTTATGATTTACTAGGAGACTAAGGCCAATTAACTATGCAGATCTTACCAGCTTGTGAGGTATATATAAAGGTAGATGTGTGGACATAACATATGATATCATTGCCTCTTTGGTAAGTGTATCCACACAATCTAACTCCCAAATTTGTGTAGGAGGCATTATCACGCGGCTGCTGCTATCACTAGGGGTAGATGAAAGCAAATTTGGAGATTTAGTTCCAGAGGGTATACATATTGATTTATAAGTTATGCTCACCATGGAGATGGTAGAGACCATCAATGGGTGGAGGGGAAGTATAGGTTTCAAACAGTTCTTGAGACCAAATAGAGGTACAGTTCTGACCCTATTATACCAGGTGCACCCATAAAGGGTGATGGGTAAAATTATCCACCATAGGAGGCACCAATAGCTCTATAGGCACTCCTAGCATAGTCACCTCTGTGAAAGGATTAGGTAGATAAGCATCATGAGCCACAGAAATTGTAGAAGGTAAGAGATGAGTCAAACTATGAGTTCGACATACGGATATATCTGTAGGATCTTCTAGATGGATCACCACAACTGCTGATGCATTTCATATCACCTATTAAATCCTATTGATATTAAGTTATGAGGATGGTGATGTTCTCTCCTTATAGGCATCCTGGAGAATCTACATCTACGGCTCTTTCGCTATCTATTTTTCCATCACCAGCATATCCGTAGGTATCTCCATCTTTACCACCAGCTTATACACCTTTAGTTACTCTATCTAATCACAACTCCAAGAGAGTAAGAACATTAAAGGAGGCTAGTATATGCCAATATTAGATGTTACAGATGATAGTCACCATGGTACAATCTCATTAGGCATTATCGGTGACTATACAAACCCTGCAGATAGAGTTACAGGGTTTTAAAGCTTATATGGTCGCTATAGATTAGAGATTTAATGACTCATTATAGGTAGTAGATAACTCTCTCACTCAGATCAGGGAGCAGGGCATTCATATAAAGGGAGAGATTTCCCGAGGCAAGGTGGCAGTGGTAAAGACAGATGAGCAGCTAAAAAGGTATATCGGGTATCTGAGAGATACAAGAAGGAATGCCGGGTAGACATAGAGAAGAGATACCTAGCTAAAGGACTATTAGAGGTTATGTTGTGCCAAGGTGTTATGAAGACCATAGGGCTATTGTGCTGCCAAGAGGTGTACAATGTGAGCTTAAAGTAGCTACCATCAGTATGGTATAGAGAAATTATTTCTCCAGTTCAGAGGTGGAAGATCCTGATTAACACATTGATATATTCTTTGAGCTCAGTGACATGGTTTAAATTTTAGGTCCTATTATTGGCACTGTTAGATTGAAGTTGTTTTTGTTCACTTTAATTGGAAAAGTGAAGGGAGTGGCTTTAGATGTTACCAAGCCAGTCAATGTGGTCATGAGATCAATGACAATATAAGTTTCTGATGAGAATTTTCCCTCAAACAAAGACTTTAAGTATTCGTAACAGCATAATAGGGTTTCACCAGATGAACGAGGGGCCTTTTCATGAGGCTTGGGAGAGGTTTGGGAGGCTATTAAGGAGCTATCGACAACATGAGATATTTGTTTACCAATTGATGACCATATTTTGTGCTGGAGTTACACCACTATTGGATGCATAATTTAGAGGCTCAATTTTGAATAAGTTACATAAAGAAGCTTTTCAATTATTAGATGAGATGGCAGGAAATAATTCTCAATGGACTACTCTTATATCAGTTGAAAAGAGGCAAGGGGTGTATAATGTAAATGAAGTGGCATTGCTGAAGGCCTTGTTAGAGTTGGTAAAGAAAGAGTTAAGTGATTTGAAGGTGTATATTGTAGCTTTAGTTGCTCAAGAGAGTGGGTCATATGAAGGTGGACTATGTATTCAATAGGGTAGAGCCATGGGAGATATGAATGCGGTGAGAGATTATCAAAGAAATGATCCCTAAAGTAATACATACAATTCGAGATGAAGGAATCACCCAAATTTCTCTTCAGAGGATCAAAATAAGCATGTCTCATCTTCTCAACCACCAGCAAGAGCCTCTTTAACCAAAATGTTAACCAACCTTACCAAAACCAAGCAACCACTCATTGGCAAGCTTCATATCCACCACATCACCACCAAGGAAAAAATTCAAACCAGCCTTAACCTCAAACATATCACCCACTAGGATATCAACCAAGACCACCTATGCAGGAGAAAAAGCCTAATCTTGAAGATATGCTAGCTAGTTTAATGAATAGTCAATAGCAATTTATGAGTAGTTTTGCAATAATTTATGTCTAGTCAAGAAATGAGGTGGAAATCACAAGAATAGTAGAACCGAAATCAAGATGCTTCAATGAGGAAACTAGAAACACAATTGGGCTAACTTGTAAACTCAATATCTAATAGACAATTAGGAATTCTTCCTTCAAATAGGGATATAAATCCCAAGAAGGAGGCTAAGGCAATTACACTGAGAAGTGACAAAGATGTAACACAAAGAGAGGAGAAAGGTAACTCACCTTCATCATCATCTTATATGGAGGAGCCTGCATGGAAGGTAAGTGGCTTTAACCCGAGGGTAAAGGTAAATGTAGATGCTCCAACAATTAACAAAGGTAAAAGGATAGTGAACCCTAATAGAGAGGATCTTGACATAAATAGGTTGCTAACTCCTGCTATAGCTAAGAAGGAAAAGAAAAATAAGCAATTAGCTAGTTTTTTACAAATATTCAAGAAATTGTACATTAATTTACCTTTTGTTGGAGCCTTAGCTTGCATGCCCAACTATGCTAAATTTATAATAGAGCTTTCTTCTAATAAAAGGAAATTAGAAGGGTGTGGGATTGTGCAACTTACAGAAAATTGTAGTGCAATAATCATAAACAAGATTTCACAAAACTTGAAAGATCCAATTAGCTTTACTTTACCTTGTGAAATTGGTGAAACCTTTGTTTGGAATACCTTGTGTAGCACCCTAATCCACCAGATATACATGATCATCGAAATCAATATAAACCTAATAAAGATCAGACATAAATAATAATAATAATAATAATAATAATAATAATACAGGCCTTAATTACATACCACAATATAACCAAATAAAACTTCAAAATAAGGATACATAACATAACTAACTTTCAAAAGCATAATGAAAATCTCAAGGAAATTGCAACCTGTTAAATCTTCTGTGGGTCAAGCCACTACAGCCATCAATCCAAAATAGAGTTAATCCAGAGACCTACATGGATAAACAAACCCGTGCTAAGCTATAAAGCTTAGCAGGGGAACAAAAATCTACGGACAACTCTTACCAAAATATCATTAATATATTACAATGAACATTACGGAGTAGTTTTCAACCATAGTAATAAGTACTATTCTTACAATAATCTAGAGTATTACGTGACTCACCTAATTCCTAAAGATATTTCAATTTACTTTTATAATCAAATCTTTTTGTTGATAAAATAGCATAATTCATGCACCTCATAATCCTTTCATTTATATTTCCAAACATCATTATTATTAGTAGTATAAACTTCAATCATATGCATTTAATCACATTAATTATATAAGATATGCATTTAATGTTCATTCAAAGCATAAGGGAGTGCATGTATCATGTAACGTCTATAAAAGATACTATTAGGCATAATTACTTCACATATATCATATTTCTTAAGTATAGAATACATTTATAATTCAAAAATCCTGTTTACAATCATGTACTCCTTAAAGCTATCTTGGCATGACGACTAATTATCATATAACATCATATTATGTCATACACTATCCTTTGGTTTATGTTAGAGTCATCAGTATGCACATATATGTGTAAATTTTTATATATTCAGACTAATGGATTTGCATGTTATTCTAGCGAATAAGTATTACATATCATGATTACCCGACATAGTCCTAATATCAAATGCATACATTTCATTGAAATAGTTTATAGCCAAAAGGAATTTAAGATAAAATAATATAATAGGCCATTCAGTATGCTTACATTATATAAGCGAAGTTCACGTGTGAATAATGGCTGAGTTAGAAAGAAGTAACCAAGAATCGGTTACATGAAAAAGAAATTGGGGATTTTGGAACTAAAATCATAGAATAACCCTAGGATTTTTGATCAAGGAATTATAGATAAAAGGGTTTGTGATTAACCTTGAATCGATTCTTTTTCTTTAAAAATTGTACCAATGATTATAAATGATGTAGACAATGCATTTACTCAAAGTTGAGATCGAAGCATTCGAAGGAGTTAAGGATTGCACGATCTACAATTCTTTTTTACGATATTGGTGTTGTTTTCAAATTTGGTGAATATATAGACCCATTTCAAAGAGTTAATAGAGATGAGAAAGGTATGTATTTTTGCTCCCACTAAGTTGTCTTTTTGTAGTGGTATTTGGAGATTTCATTGTGGAAATTGGGGCATTTTTTATAGTGTAAAAGAATCTTCTATAAATAGTTATACTTTATTCTTTTTAAATTTGATAGTAATGTGAATTAGAGATAACCTAGGATTACAAAATTAAAGAATATTTTGATTTACAATGCTACTTTATACAGTGCTATTTCTTTTGTAGTAAATGAATGCTTATATAATACATTTTATTTTTCACCGTAGGGGGAGCTTTGTAAATGAAGGGGTACCTAGGAATGTAGGTGAAGATAGAAAAGAACCACAATTTATTAACAAAGACCATTTTTGCTTAGTTTAGCTAATATGGCATTCTAGGTAAATTGGGTATATGGAGGTTATTGGATATTTATATCCAAAATGTGGTCCAAGACCCAATAATAAATGATGCAGTTGTTATAACTATTAAGTATAATAAATAAAGTATGGTTGGTTCTAGGGTTTCTACTTCTGTTGTCGATAATATAATTAGTGTGAATGAGAAACCTAGTGTGGCAAAAAACAATATAGAATAAGCTAGTTGAGGAAGAACCGCTAGAGTTTGAATTTATAGAAGTTAGTTCTCCTAAGGATGAAGAAGCAGAGGTAGAAAGAGATGATGGTGATGATGAAGAAAAGATTAAAGATGAGGTTGATGACGAAGAATCGAAAGTAGAGGCTATTCCAGAAGAAGATGATAGTGATGTAGATTTGAAATCAATGGCATTTATAGATGTTAATAGGGTAGAAAGAAAAGAAAAGGAAAAATGGTAAAAGGTAGTTTTACTTAAGTTATTCCTCTAGGAGAGGCTGGTATAGATAAAGGTTTTGAAGATATTGAAAATAAGTGAGAAGGTAGATATCCGGGTAGACTAAGAGGTGATAAAGTTTATTATATACCTTTAATCCTGGAAGTGAAGATAGTGGGGTTGAATAAGATGGACAAGCTATAAGGAGAAGAAGTAACAAGGTGATATATGATCCAAACTATTAGGTACCTATTTTTGAACTCCATATGATATTTGAAAATATTGTAAAATTTAGGAAAGATATGGGTGATTATACATGTGAAAATGGAGTCCAGCTTAAATTAAAAACAAATGAAAGACATAGAGTTAGAGTGAAATGTATTGGAGAGAATTATAAGTGGGAGATTTATACTAGTATTGAAGAAAATTATGGAGATTTCAAAGATAAAAAATATCAACCAGTACATAAGTGTAGTAAAAAGAATAAGAACAAGCTTTGTAATTCAAAGTGGATTGCAAGGAAATTTTATGAGAGGAAACTGTTGCAACCAGAGGATACTATTGTTCCCCACTAAGCTTTATAGCTTAGCACGGGTTTATTTATGCGGTTGCCTTGAGGATTTCAGGATACTTGAAGGCCTCTTATATTATGATTATTTATTTATATGCTGCTTATTTGTTATGGTATGTAATGATGGCTTGTCTTATTATTATTATTTCTGCATGATCTTTACGAGGTTTATAATGATGATTGATGATTATCCATGGTTAAGGAATTAGGGTGTTACAAATAGTGTATGACATAATATGATGTTCTATGGTATTTAGTTGGCATACCAAAATAGCAAGATGGAATACACGATTATGAACAGGCATTTTGAATTATAAACTTAAGATTATATGATATATGTGAAGTAATTATGCCTAACTGTATCTTTTATAGATGTTTATGACACATGCACTTCTTATGCTTTGAATGAGCATTGAATGTATATCTTATGTAACTAATGTGATTAAATGCATATGATTAAAGTTTGTAACATCAATAATAACAATGTCTGGATTCATGAATGAAAGGATTTTGAGGTGCATGAAGAATGCTAATTTATCAAGTAAGAGAAGTAATTATAAAAGTAAATTGGAAAGTCTTCAAGTAAATTGGAAATCAACATATTTTTCTATTTGCTTGATTGTTGGAATTCATTAGTAGTTTTTTTGTTTTGAAAAGTAATCAATCTATTTTTCCCTAGCACACAATGTTGGAATTTATCGGTTACATGCATCTCATACATAATCAGAATTTAAAATTTTTAACCAATAGATTTGATCTTGCCATTAATTTACAATATACATATTAATGGGAATAAGAAAAATCACCTTTGATTTTTGTTGAACAGTTGATTTTCCTTCTCACCGAGTTGTTGCAAACCACAGTGTCCAAAATCGAACACCTGCAATGAGTAATCCACACTAGAGAAGGATTGAATGAACCAACTAAGGAAGAGAACAAGGCTGGCCGAAATTCCCTAAATGCTAGCAAGGGAAGTGGCGGCTAGGTTTGAGAGAAAATAGAGAAAATGTTTTCTCTTAATTGTTCACACTTAACCCTAATACCCTATCACTTGGTTTTTTATAGTTAGATTAAAAATCCAACTTCATAATAGGATTGAGCTCTTTAAATTTGCTGGATAAATATTAATTTGGCTTCTGAAATTATTAATAATTTATTTGGCCTCAATTAAATCCAATTTATGCTTTTTCACAAAAGACAATGCACAAAACCAACAAATTAGGCCCTTTGTGCATATCCAATTAAATTCCAAATTTAACCAAATTAAATATGTAGGCTCTATAATACTTATGAAATATATTTAATTTATTTTGGTCAAAGAATTAGACCTCTAAGGCCTTCTGTTTGTAGTTGGCGTGTAACCCTTCCACATGAGGGTTTTTGTGCCAACTTCACTTCTTTGGGCCTCTTTAATTCCTCCAATGGATCTATTAATTATTATATCATCCCTATAACACTTATAGTCCAATAATAATTAATTATTAAATACATTATTTCAATTAGGTTCATTTTACAAAACATTTCTAAAAAGTTATGCGAACAATTTTACTTGTTAATAATTAATTAAATTCTTTAATTTATAATTCTCTTATTCACTTCTCTATCCCCATAATAATATCAAATATTATTATCCTTGTAATTTTACC
This sequence comes from Excoecaria agallocha, assembly GCA_037975025.1. Lineage (NCBI taxonomy): Eukaryota > Viridiplantae > Streptophyta > Magnoliopsida > Malpighiales > Euphorbiaceae > Excoecaria > Excoecaria agallocha. The sequence goes on along the minus strand of CM075811.1, from coordinate 57,280,268 downwards.
ATTGTATCCTTTTCTCTATATGTGTATGACCTATTGGGTTCCTACCTATTTGGTAGTATAATATGTAATTGTGAGTTATATTCAAAGCTCACATAATTTAAACTCTTTTAAATCATTTTATCAATCCCTACTAATATTTATGATAGCTTATTATACAAGTCATGATTGGCCTCTAACTAGGCATCGTGACTACCCAAATGTCAGGAAAGTCAAGTGGTTTGACTATACCCTTCTATATAATAGTTATCATGCAATTACTCCTTTCACCATTCTTATCTCAATTAGATTCTGAGTATGGATTTCTGTAAACTCATATAAATCTAATTATGTATGTTCTGTTAATTTAACCATTGTTCCCAAAATGCCCTTCATGGATCTCTATCCATCTTGGCATATTACTTTAGCCAGAGATTCTATCAACAAGGCAATTATAGAATCATACGAGATAACTTCCCTAAATAAATTTGGGATGGTAAATCACTCAACTATCTTCAAGTAGGTCATGATATATCCAACCTCCTAACTATGTTCACCCCTAGTTAGAAGTAATCAGTTACGGAGTCAAAGTATACCACTTGCTACTTAAGATAATTTTGGTGATCTCAAGTCTAAGGATACTTACACAACTGCTATGAAGAGATTCCTCACTAATATAGAATTAATATCCATGTGAGGATTCTCTTTGCAGGTCTCTAATGACCTTGTATAAACAGCTCTCTTATGTTTTCAAGTAAATACTTGGATGACTTATAGGCATATTTAGCTCCAGGTTCCTTATACAAAAATATACATTAATATCTTAAGAAAATGTACCAACTAGAATCATTCAATTTACTATCCTAAAACTCAAGATACTTACAAAATAATACAACTAGGTCAAGTAAATTTAAACCTAGAATTTTAATGGAAGCTTGCATGTCCATTTAGACTATATACTTAATGTATTCTATAAGATTAATAATCATACATGTATTCATACATTGTTATTATCACTAAATCTATCATAGCATCACTTTGAAATAACCCTAAATTTATTAAACATATCACATAATTTTATAAGATAATCTAATGTAAAGCTTTCAATGAACTAATCACATGCATTCTAAACCATTATCCTTAATACTTTTCCCATCATAAATGCAATACATATAAATATCGGCTCTTATTTTTAAACCTCTAACAACATTTCATTACAAAATAAATAAATGCAAAGAGAAAGAGATGTTCCCAAACCTGTTTTGAACTCCATTCTTTCTTCAAACTTTTACTAAGGTCCTTGGTAGCTATCATTAGAAAGACCTTTCTCCATGATCTTCACCCACATTTATAAAGATGAAGACTATAATTACTCTATTAAGAATGAAGGGGCCAGTATCTATGGTAGAGAAGGAGAAGTTTCATACTTTTTATGAGAGGAGAGAGCAAATTCTTTTAGAGAAAGAGAAAGTAATGAGCAATTTATTTACTTTTATTACCTCTCCACTCAAAGTGCCATCCAAGGCACAAATAAACCCTTGAAAACCATTTCTCTCTCCTACATACAATATCTAGTGAATTATGTAAAGACCAAAAGTTCCCAATAACTCCTTCCAAACTTTTTATGTTATAAAACTACCCCTACTCCAATCCGTCTTTAAGTCTTAATCCCAAAGATAACTTTTCTCTTCAAATAATACCCAAAACTTATAATTTTACTCTAATTGACCACATGGTAAATTAATTATTTACCTTCTCTTATAATAAATAACAAATATTGAATGTTTTATCTTGCAAAGATAATTTAATCATGCTCAATTAAACCTTATTATTCTAAAATTCTCATGAATCCTTCTAGGGACTAAATTGGGTCCTTAAAAGGATCCCAAAGCTTCAGTGAGGTAAAAGGTAACCATATTAGGAGCCTGACTATGAAGATGGATCGAAGATAAAAAGTCTTTGGTCAGATTGGGGTATACCAACTCCATACATGCAAAAAACTTCTCCCATCTAATAGCTACTATATGGTTGTCTACCTCCTCTTTGATTCCTAGCTTCTCCAGCAAACTCATGTCCAGGTAGACAGAAGGGAGATACTCACAGTTGGAGAAAATCTGGTAGTTGGTTTTCATTTTCTTAGGCACCCATCCCTGCACCTTAGGTCTTTTATTTTTCTTTTGTTTCTATTGCACAATGGCTAGGGGAGGTGGTTGACTAGCCTTGGCCTAGTCTTTAGGGAGTAAAGGTTGGCTGGAGAGAGGGAGAATTTTATGGGCATAAGAGAAAGAGCTAGAAACATGGACTCGCTAAGGTACCATTGGTAGAAGAGATTAGCTACTAAAAGAAATTGTTGATTGCAGTAAGGAACGACGGAGAGAGAGACAACAGAGAGAAGAAGAAGAAAGAAAAAGAAAAGGAAAGAAAGAAAGAAAGAGAAAATGAAGTGAAAAATGTAGAAGGTAAGAGACCTTAAATAGATATAAGCTTAGGTGGCAGAGTTTTAGAATTAGGGTTTAAACTTTTTTTTAGGGTCAAGGTTACTACCATAATCCTGGTAACCGTGAGATAACCCAAATTTTGATACTAGACTAAAAAAGGGTCTATGTCACGATCATTACCAAAATCCTAATGACCGTAAGGTAAAGTGAATCTCACTTCTGGACTAAAAAAATTGGCTCACGTTTACCTAACAAAACCTAGTAACCGTGACCTAACATGCTTTGAGATTTAGAATCAAAAACTAACCTATGTCATGTTTACTAGATAAAACCTAGTAAACGTGATCCCCTAGAATGCAATAAAAATTTTATTTTCCTCTCACTTCTCCTAACCATTAAACTAAGCTTCTTACTCTACTCAAACAAAAGAAAACACCAAAATTGTGACTTAAAACTCATATTTCCTTGAACCATCTCCCTAAACACATCTACTAAGAAGAAAAATAACACAAAACATTCTTATAAGTAAGGGTTAGAAAAGTTCTATGTTTACCAAATCTGCAGATTGACTTTTAAGCATAATCAAGGGTCTTGAGAGTGATGATTATTTAAGTGTTATCAAATGTTGACTCAAAATAGGGCTGCACTCGATGTCTATTCACCTTGAACTTCTTCTCATCTCACAAATGTTTAAGTGTCACCACCCAAAATTTATCTGCTTTCATAACTACATAGGGTCCTTTCCACCTTGATTTCAATTTTCACGAGAATTACCTCAATCTATTGTCATAAAGAAGCACCTTTATTTCAGGCATAAATTCCTTCTTAGTTAATCTGTGATCATGCCTCTTTTTTGTGTTATCCTTGTACTTCCTGGCATGTTCATAGGTCCAGAATCTAAGTTCTTCTAACTTATTTAGCTGCAAAGACCTACACTTTCCTACACTCTAAAGATTAAAATTTAAAAACTTTATAGCCCAAGAAGCCTTATGTTCTAATTCCACTGGTAGGCGACAAAACTTGCTAAACACTAACCTAATAGGTTACATTCCTATTGGTGTATTAAATGTTGTCCTATTTTCCTATAAAGCTTCATCTAGCTCAATATACCAATCCTTTCTAGACATGCTGATTGTTTTCTCTAAAATGGCCTTTAACTTACGATTAGACATCTTAATTTAACCATGGGCTTGGGCATGATAAGGGGTAGTAATTTTGTGCCTCACTCCAAATTTTTTCAATAAGGCTTTAAATTGGTGATTAACAAAGTGTTTCCAACAAACACTAATGATAGATCTAGAGGCTCCATAATGGGTAAATATATTCCTGCTTAAAAACTCTAGGATAACTTTTGCATCACAAATCCTAATGGCTATGGCTTCTAGCCACTTAATCCAGGATAACCCTTTTAACCTAAGTGTCCCATTTCAGAGCTAGCTACTCTAATTGCCTAACATCCCATTCTGAATGAAGCCTTACAACTAGCCTAAACACGGGTCTTAAATCCTAAGTTCGATTTGTTTTCCCATCCTAAAGCCAAATAACCCAAAACTCATCTATTTCACTCCACACTTCAACCCTAAAATAATAAAATACTGCACATCTTGAGTCCTATTCAAAGTAATAAAAAATAAATGCATTTTTTATTGAAAAGCTGGGTAAGCCTCCCTTCTTAGGAACAACTTAAATAGGACTCACCCATTTTCTATCATGAATAGAGTATATAATACCATTATCTAGCAACTTAATTACTTTTTTCCTTAACACTTGCTTGAAAGTGGAATTTAATTGCTTTTTACCCTCAATGGTGTGGTTGGCATCATCTTCTAATAAAATCCATTGAATGCAAATCTTAAGGATAATCCTCTTTAAGTCATTAATAGAATAGTGAATAACATTCTTATGCTTAAGTAATACATCATGTAAAACATCTATATGATCAATAGGAAAAAATGAATTAACAATAAAAGGAAATTTAGAGTTAGAGTTAAGAAATACATATCTTATGGATGATAAAGGCTTGAGCTCTACCTTTACCTCCTCTTTTAATGAAGTGGCCTTTGTGTTATTTTTCTTTCTCAAAGGCTCAAACTTTGAAGGTTATGAAAAAGATATGAGGTGTCCTCAAATTGAAGCACATTAGCTTTATTATTAGCATATGGCACCATAGGATCTTACCATATGCAATCATGTATAATATCATCAATACATTAATCAATAATGTTAAGAGAATCAACTCTACACTTTTAATTGGTTAAGATCTCATCATCTTAAAAACATCAATTTAATAATTTCATTATTTACCTCTAAAGTGATCTTACCTCTTTTCATATCAATTATGGCACCAATTGTAACAAAAAATGGTCTTTCTAACAAATTTGGGATCTCAATGTCTTCTTTCATACGTAAAACAACAAAATCAGCAACGATAATAAATTCACCTACCATGGTTAGCACATTTTCAAGAATGCTAAGAGGATGAGTAATGGATTTATTAGTCATAGAGTGACATGTGTTAGTAAGTTGTAGTTCACCTAAATCAACATGCTTATAAATGAATAAGGCATAAGGTTAACACCAGCACTAACATTATATAGAACTTTATCAAAATCAATACCATAAATTACTTAAGGAACCATAAAACAACCACGGTCTTTACACTTTGTTGGAGACTAGATTACATAGATTTTGGCTCTTCAACTAAATAAACTAAGCCATAATTGTCTAACTTACTTTTATGGGTAGTGATACCATTTAGAAACTTATCCCAAGCTAGCATATCTTTAATAGCATCCATAAATTTTATTGTAATGGTTATCTCATTCAGATAATTAAAGAATTTGCCAAATTATTTATATAAACTATGTCTTATAAACCTTTGTGGAAAAGGCAAGGTCACAATATCCATTTGAAGTTCATCATTTCTATTTGTGTTAGATCCTTGTTTTTATCTTTAGTAGCATTTACAACATCATAGTCACCATTATTAACAATATTTTCATTATCTTTACTAGATTATCACTTATCTTATAATCATTATCATTCACTTTCTTACCATTATTTACTTTATTTTTAATTTTTTTACCACACCTTAAGGTAGTTGCCTAAAAAGTCACACTAGGAAGCTTTCAAAAAGGTTGAGAACTAGATAAAGATGCTTGGTGGGTAATTTGAGTTTCAAGGATTCTATTATGAGTAGCAAGTTGTTATAGCATAGAACTTACGTGTTTGAATCGCATCTCATTATGTTTATGGGTAGCTACTTTTTTGTTGATAAATTGCTACATAAAAGTCCAAAGATTTGATTTAGGTTATGGGGAGTTGAATGTTGCTTTAGAAGAAATCTTGGTTAGTTTAATGGTCCATATATTGGGTTATTTGGGAAGTTAAGTTGAGAAGATATATTGGACCATGAAAATCTAGGATGGTCTCTCAATTAAGGGTTATAAGAGTTTCAATTTAATCCTCCCTTTTAGTTAAAACGTCCATAATCATTGTTAATGACCAATGTCTAGCAAGTATACTAGATCGACTAGTAATGTAGGGAAATATAATTAAGATCACAAATATCAAACCTAAGGGAACATGGATCACTATGGATATTGTCTATAATTGAGCAAAATAAATCTGAGATTATTTTCCAAGTTTTTGAATTTAAAGCAAAAACTAAACTAAATTAACAATAAATCAAAATAAAAACTAAAATTATACTAACATTAATTAAATATAAGGCAATAACTAAAGCACTTAGGCTAAAGAAACTATCCATATGAACTTCTACTACAATAACTCATATCAAAATTAACACAAGTGATTATAAAAAACAAGTTAATTAAAAATAGATATCTTATTTAGAATATTATTCAAAGCATTAAATACTCTGTTTAGAAACAATCTAATACCTAGCATAAAGATTCAATTTTAAACTTCTAAACCTATATCAAATCCTATCTTGAAAGATCTAAATATATCCCATTATTAATTAAAAATTTTTAAATTTAAATCAATTCATGAAAAGTAAATCCATTAACATGATAAAAATAAGCTAAGAACATGTATATCATAAGTGATAAGCCAAATTGATAATTAACCATTTATTCAATGCATCAATCATTAACACAATTATAACTCAAGATAAGATTTAACATAAAATCAAGAAATAATATACTTGTATTGGAATTAAGCTAAAATTCAAGTTTTAAAAGCAAAAGTATGAGGATTAAAGTTTCCCTTACCAAAAGTCAAAAATTACTTACCAAACATGATTAAAATGAAAGAAAATTAAAATAAAAATGAAAGAAAATTAAAATAAAAAATACAATAGTCATGAAGCCTTAAACTTGCTTTTGATGACTTTTTAACACATGTAGTAGGAAGCTTGAATCTTTAAGAGAATTGAAAACTAAGAAGAAAAATAAAAACTAATATAACAAAACTATTGTATAAATTAACTAAAACTAGGGCAAAAACTAAGTAAAAATTTATAACTCTAACTATCCCAGGTCTAACTAACTGCTCTTAATCTTGGTATTTTGTCTTGCTTATTTATCTTGAAAAAAAATAAGTTTTGATGCCTCAAAACTACCTATTTTGGGAAGAAATTGAGTTTTATCGTAATAGGAATTCTTCCACTCAACAAAGATAGGATAGCACTCGAGTGAGGTCTTTCTAACTCAAGATAGGTGATTTAAACCCAGATGAGTTCTTTAAGCTTAAATGAGCTAATAAACAACTTGAGTGAGCTGTTTGGGAACTCGATTGAGGTGTTTTACAACTCTCTTAAGTTCTTACTCTCTACTCTTCACGAAACATTTTGCCTTTAACTTACAAAATTACCCTAAATCTTTTCCTTTCTTCATTTAACTCCTCACTTTCTTCAATTTAACTATTAAAAATACTAAAGCTTGTAATTAAATCGACAAACACACAAATTAAATAATTAATAAGGAAATCAACAAAATCAATACTAAATTAAACAACTTAAACATATAAAAATGTACTAAAAATATAGTATAATTCATGACTATTAGTTAACATCCTTATTAGAACTCATATTACATTGTACATAGGAATGACAACCCCCATGCTATTCACAAACAACATTTAAAATTTTTAAAGAATTGACTTGAGATTTACTTACCATTTGAGTGAGAGCATCTACCTTTGCAGTCAAAAGATTTATTGTGTTAAGTTCAAAGGCTCCTTTTGCTTTTGCCATTATTGGTTCATCACCCATGTATCTTTGAGATGGAAGTTTCTCAAGTAATGTGACTACCTCATTAGCTATCTTCTATATCCACTTCCCACTAGTGGCTATATGACAATGTTCCTATTCTTATTCGTCAATCCATTGTTAAAGATTTAAGGAATCATCTAATCTAAGAAGCCATGAAAGGACATTACCTTTAAATTTGTTTAAGCCTTTCCCAAGCTAAATATATGGTTTCACTTGCATTTTCCTTAAAGATTGTGATTTCATTCCTAAACTTGGTAGTTTTGAGGGTTGAAAAGTATTTGTGAATAAATGATTGCTTCAATTGGTCCTATGTTGTTATTAACTCACTAGGCAAACAATAAAGCCAAATTTGGGCTTTATCTTTTATAAAAAATAGAAATAGCCTAAGCCTTATTGTATCATCCATCACACCATTAACCTTAAAGATTGTACAAATATTGAGAAAAGCCAATATGTGAACATATGAATCTTCTCTTTTGTAAACCTCCAAATTGGTTATTTTATACCATTTAAATAATGATAAACTTGATTTTGAAGTTATTTGTTGCAATTAATCATACCATAATCCCTCCAAAACTACCCGATATATTGGCCATTGTAAAATCACCCAATGTACATCTATCTTGATTAGCCATGTTAACCAAACTTTATTCTTCCTATTTTTTTTTTACCTTTGCTCCTAATGCAAAGCACAAAAAGTTCTTTAAATTTTAAGTTAAAACTGAAGAATATTATTAGCACTATTATTTCATCGCATGAAAAATAAAAACAAAATAATAACTTATACTATTACAAATTTAATACTGCTAAACAAATATAAAAGTAAGGCCTAAAATAACCTTTCTCTACCCTAAATTAACAAAAAAAATCTTTAACAAGACCCATACACCATTGCCCAAAATTTGCTACAGAGTAAATTTTATTACTTTAGTTTATAGAACTTAGATAGAGTGAGTAAGATGTTTAATGCTATGGATCTTAGAGTCACTTTATATTAATTGAGTAGATACTAAGATAGGTAAATCCAATTTATTGAAGTTAATTTACTAATTTTCTAATATTAATAATGTTAATAAAACTATAGAACACCAAACTTTACATATAAATAAATAAATGCAATTCAATTATGTTATTAGAACTATTAGAATAAATTGGTCAAGTAATAAATTCAGTAATTAAACATATATGCATGCAAATAATTAGAGAATGTGGCCTACTCTTCCATATAGAGTCCACAAGTGCTCTTATGACATTGTGGAAAACCATAAAGATCTATGCATATTCTTCTACCCCTCAAAGTGAAACCTTTACCTCCAAGTGATTCTTATCCTTTAAGTAAACTCAATTATTTTTCCACCAACATGCTCCAATTCTCATTGTGAACAAGTTGATTAACAAATTACATATGGTGATAAGTATACATAACACATTAAACACCCAATTGAACTTAATTCAATCATGCATTAAATAATATGTAGTTATGAAAGATGAATTCATACTTGTAATCCTAATTAACAAAACTTAGCCTAAATACATTATTTTTAAAGTAGACAAAATACAAAGAATAAGAAATATCACCAAGAAAATAACTAAAGAGAAAGAGAAGAAAATGGTTAATGACTCCTCAATGCTTCTTTAAAAAAATACTTGATTAATGAATGACCTATTTAAATCTTTTCTCTTCCTTAGAGTTTGTTTTATTCCTCATAATCTTTTGTAATTGACTTTGTAGTTGTTTGGTAGATTTTTCATACCTAAAATAAGGGTAATTGTTTATATTTATAGGTCTCAAAGTGCCCCATTTGTTGCCTTTTCAAAAGGGGGTGTAAACATGAAAAGATGGTTGAAAGGTTGTTTGGTTGGCCATGGTTGCAACTTAGCACACTAGTACTGAGTTAGGTGAGTCAGTGTAAGGTGCATCTAAAATGAGTAAGCACGGCTCCTGGCTTGTTATGATTGAACACTACAAGGTACAAGTCGACCAGGACAGCTCTTTAATAAGACATCATAGCCTCAAATCCTTTATTTTCATTCTTTATCCTTCAATTCCTTAATCCAAAACTCCTATTTGCACTTCAAAACAAAGAATTGGAAAAAAATTATAAAAAAGGTAAAATATAACACATAAAGGTAACCAAACTTATGCATAAAACAAAGAATATGAAACATAACTAGCCTAAATAACTATGCTATATTGCACGACATCAAATAGGACATTGGTCTAACCTATTTGTAAAATTCTAATTAATTTGTTGAAATATTTTTGGTGTGATTTTTTCCTTTTAGTGATGGAAAAACCTTTATTATTACATGCCTTACAATAATAAAATATCTAAATATAGGCCAAAATAAGTGAATAATAAATAAAATAAATCCTAAACTATTATCCCACTTGGTTCCTCCTAGTTCGAGGACGTCTTATATGCCTCTCAAAATCTCTATCATAACAAGAAATAATATTGGCTTATAGTGGATTAAATTAAATAATAAATAAATAATTAAATCAAATAAGTAAGATAAATAATTAATAAATATATTGGAAATAAAGTAGACAAAGTAGACAACATGCATGATGCATCCATAATTCATGAGGTATTTATTAGCATGTGTATGTTAAATCCTTTAAATAAGAATAAATAAAGCCCTATAAATAATAGATGTTCAATGCGAAATGAATATAAGAGAAATAAATAATTGCACAATTGTGAATTTAAACACGTACTATTATGAATTAGTAAATGTGATTATTTGACACAATAATATATCTTTCATGTAAATGTTATTTACAAAACAACAACAACAACAACAACAACAACAATAACAACAACAACAATAACAATAACAAAAACAACAACAATAATAATGTATGTAAAGGATATGTAACATCATAAAATTTTGATTGGTATTAATAGTACTTTTCTTATTATGCATAGTAGCACCTGAATAGTATTGGGTGTGATTATATTAGCATTAGTATAGTATATTTCATAAGAACTTTGGAGTTGAATGTGTTTGGGCTAGAGAAATTCTAAGATGGGTAACCTACTGAAAATTTAGTGTTTAGCCATTAGACTAAATAATGTGAGTCAAATGGAGTCTAGTAGTAAAATTTGAGATGGAATTAAGGTTATATAAATCATTAGAACAGGCAGCGAATAATTTACCCAAAACTATTATTAGAGTTGACAATAAGTTTGACCGAATTCAAAAAAATTTCATAGAGCTCTAAAAATTATTACAATTGCATAAACCTATCATAAATAGCTTAAATGAAATATTGAAGGGGAAAAAATTTTTTCTGATAGCTTTTAATTTTCAGGTTCCGAACCGGTGAATTTTTCCTCTTGAGCTAAAAGTATATCAAAATGATGTTAGAATGGCCTAAAATTTTAGACACATTCAAAAGGATATATTTTTGTACTCTAGGAAATTTTTAGAGAACTTTGATAAGGGAAACTAAAAATTGAAAACAATAAAAAAAATAAAGGTTGAATGATTTATTGGGCTTAAATGCCTTTTTTTTTAATTTGGAAAAGGGCATAAATGGCATAAAAATAAGCTATGATCACCTACGCCCATTAATTATGAGTGAAAGATTGTAGGAATGAAAGTGGAGGTGACAAGTGGCTTAAAAATAAGCCATTAAATGAAATAGTAAATGATGAAATCATAGCCCTTAATTTGGTGCACTAAAGGAAAAATAGAGAGGTTTACAATTCTCTACAACCCTCTCTAAAATGTAAAAATTCTCCCTTTTTCTTCTCCATTAAAATTAACCATCCTTCTCCCTCCCCTCTAATCCACCTTTTTTATTCTTCCTTTTTCAAAATTCTATTATACCTTTAGCTCAAATTTAACCTAGATACACTAGAAATAATTCTCTGCAATGTAGCAATATGATTGGATCAAAAGGAGGCATGGAAAATATGGAATTTTAGTGAGAGAAAGTTAACCTAAATATGTAAAATCATAATTTTTTTAATTAATTAAGGGTTTTGAGTAAGGAATTATAGAAAATTATTAGTAAAAATTCTTATAAGTATTTATATGTTAAAATTGATGCAATAACTCATACTATTTTCCTCATATATTTTAGCCTAAAGTGGAATTCCAAAGTAAGGGGAAGTACAAAGAAGGGAAAGGTAAGGAAAAGGAAGAATATATGATTTCAAGCTATTTTGAGGTTAGTGAATACAAACTACACTTAATTCCATTTATTTTCTTTGAAATTTTGCCTAAATTTATATTTATATTAGTATATAAACTTAAGTAAAATTGTGAAATAATTTAAGATGTCTTAATAAAATGTTGGAATAATATGAAATGAGTGATAATTAATGAAGAAAATAATCAAAAGGGTGTAGAATATCATTTGGCCAAATTATACCTTTAAGGTATTTATATGATGCTTGAGTATTTAATTAAATAATTGGCATAATTTGGACATTATATTGATAGATGAACCTAGTGTTTGTGATTAAAACCTTAAATTATATTTCCACATAATGCAGATAAAATGGATATAATGATGCTCACTCATGCATTAAATGGTTATTAGTAAAATTTGAATGTGTATTTTTATATGAAGGCAAAGAATGGCCATGGGAACATGTGAGATATGATAATGTATGAAAAATCATGGTGTATGCATATGATCATAACATGGCTGAATGGAATACCTTATGAAAATGGCATGTTTCCATCAAATTTAAATGATATTACACATGTTTATTATGAAAATATGCATGCTAAGTGTGAATGAATAAGAAATGAAAAAATGAGAATTGTGATATAATGTGAATGTTATGGAAAGTTATGTAATTGTAAGACATAGATGATTTAAAATATTTTCATTTATTGTACAATGGTTAAGCCTAGATTTTATATTATTATTGCTAGCCATAAGGATACATATTGTGGTACTCATTAAGATATGCATATTTGATTGCCCTTTGAGGACTTGATCATGCCAAGTGGTCTTTCAACACATTAGGAGGCATTAATCACTCTAAGTGATTCCTCCCTACATCTTGGAGTAGTAGATCATACCAAATGGTCACTTAAGGCCATTCTGTACCATTGGAGTTATCATCTCGCATATTTAGTTTGAAGATTTTCACTAGGCACAACTAAGGGTAAAAATGTAATTTTATGACTAAATGGAAAACTAAGTATAAAAAGATGTCAATTATATAATAAAAAGATGAATAAGGTGAAAGTATAATTAAGCGATTAGTAAGGGAAAAATATTATTACACGATAAATTAATGGTAAAACATTAAATTTACACTAGAATTGTGATTATAAGAGCTAAAATGGCAAAAAGTTAATTAGGTAAAATTTCAAAAGCCAAACTGTAATTTGCCACCAAATAAGAAAATATAAGGACTAAAATGTAAGTTTTGGATTTAAAATGGAATAAATACTAAAAGATAGTGGAAAGGCTAGAATTAGTGCAAAAATATCTTAAAATATGCCAAAATGGAAATTTATGGACTGAATTGTAATTTTTCACTGTAATTGATAAATAAATGGAAAAAGATAGGAATAATTACTAGTAAGGATTAAATGGTAATTTAAGGAATAATAGGTGAAATTTCTATGTTAATAGGTAATAAGTCATAACTAAAGGCAAAATGGTAATTTTGCAAAATGTTGTTTCTGTGAATGAAATTTTTTATGGTATAAGATTTAGACCTAAAATTTGATAGAAGGAACCAATAATTGATTCAGCCTTCAAGTTCCCTTAAAATTAGCTTAAATTTTTTTAAGCTACTGCTAAGTTGTTAGGATCATGTTATTTTATTTTTGCTAATATTTTTCATAGAGACGTCAAAATCCTTAAGATAAAATTTTTGTTAATATAGATTCAAAAGGGCATAATTTTTTTTGAGGTAAAGTTGTTTAAATTATGTACCTATTTTATTCTATAAATTTTCTAAATGGTGATAAAAAAATGAATTAGGTACAGTGAAGTGTTGTTTAGAGAACAAGAATACGTTATAGTAATTTAGGTGTATCTCTCATTATTGAGGTCAAAATTCAGTGAGTATAATTTTGTTTGTTAAATTAGTCTGATATGCCTATAAGTCATATGAAGAAAGCATAGTTTAATTTTACCTTTAAGTATTTCAAAATGTGACTTGAATTTGGAACTATTTGCAGTACTGTTTCCTATAATAGTACTCAGTGTTTTTCTAATATCTTAAAATGTATAAATTATGTTTATTTGATTTTCATTTTTCCTGAAACTAGAAACATATTGGATCATGTTTGTAGAATATCATTTTGACTAGAAATGGCTTTTGCTAGGTAAAAAATAGCTCTAAAAATAAGCTTGGAATTTTGTCTCTATGCATAATTGTTGTAAGAATTTATTACAATTTTTGTATGCATCTTTGGAATATCTTTAAACATCTCTAATGAATTTAAGCATCTTTAGAACATCATTTTGTCTATATGTAGAAATTATCTAAAGTAACTTCAGCACATTTGCAATGGAAAATAAAACATTAATATATATATATATATATATATATATATATATATATTAAACAATATGACATTATAAGCTATACACATGATTACTTATTTAAGCATACTTATGATAAAGGTATGTTATTATTCACCTCATTGATATAACATAATCATGCTTATATATATGTTATAGTTGTATGACATGTTTATTGGTTAAAACATCAATATATATATATATATATATAACCATAGAGATATAAGTGCTCATGTATAAGTTTATCATATTTATATTATTTTTGAGATAATTAATGATGAAACTAATGATGCTACAAGTTCAAAAATAATATTAATTGGAAATGATATTATATAATGTGATATGTGGATAAAAGTATGATAATAATATAATTTAAGCTATTTATAAATATGATTTTTAAGTAACATGATACATATATATATATATATATAGAGAGAGAGAGAGAGAGAGCAAGCATATGATCAAATATGTCATTTGTTATTAAATTGAAATAACATGTTTTTGCTTGCATGATTATGTTTACATGATTATGCTTACATGCCAATGAGTATGCACTTGCAATTATATATTATCATGTGAAAGTAAACAGTTACGTGTTGGAGAGTATGCCCTAGACCCCATGTAATAAGGATGTATTTCATATGTATGAACTCATATGCTTAATAAAAGGCATCATTCATTTATTAATGCTATGTTTAAATACATGAGTTTGTAAATCTTAAATTAATAAATGAAGTACTAGATATTATAAATACAGTGCAAAGGCAATTATAAAAGTGTTCATGATATGAGATGTCTATTGCATGCAAATGTGTTATTATCTAAATATCCCTAGTCATAAAATTAATAAGATAGGACATTGTTAATTTAGACATACTAGCACATGTTATGTTTCTTGAATGGTTTAAGCAGTGGTTCTCATAACTATGATTATGGAAGATAATCAAAGCTAACATGTGGATGCTTGTTAGAAGAACAAGTTCATTGGAGACCTGCAAAGAGAATCCTCATATGGATATTAAATATATGTCAGTGAGGAATCTCTTCATAGTGGTTGTGCAAGTATCCTTAGACTTGAGATAACCAAAGTTATCTTAAGTAGTAAGTGGTATACTTTGACTCCATAACTGATTACTTCCAACTGGGGGTGAACATAGTTATGAGGTTGGGTATATCATGACCTTCTTGATGATAGTTGAGTGATTAACAAAGGATTCACCATCCCAGATTTAATAAGGAAAGTTATCTCATATGATTCTATAATTGCCTTGTTCACAGAATCTCTAGCCAGAGTAATATGCCAAGATGGATAGGGATCCATGAAGGGCATTTTGAAAACAATGGTTAAATTAATAGAACATACATAATTAGATTTATATGAGTTGATAGAAATCCATACTCAGAATCTAATTGAGATAGGAGTGGTGAAAGGAGTAATTGCACGATAACTGTTTCTATTGAAGGGTTTAGTCAAACCACTTAACTTTTCTGATATTTGGGTAGTCATGATTTCTAGCTAGAGGCCAATCATGACTTGTATAATAGTGTATCATAAATATCAATAGGGATTGATAAAATGATTTAAAGAGGTTTAAATCATGTGAGTTTTGAATAGAACTCATAATTACATATTATACTGCCAATATGAACAGGAACCCAATAGGTCACACACATATAGAGAAAAGGATAAAATGGCAAAATGACAAGGATAATAAAATTTGATATTATTATGGAAATAGAGAAGTGAATAAGAGAATAATTAATTAAGAGTTTAATTAATTATGATCAAGTAAAATTATTCATATAACTTTTTAGAAATGTTATGTTAAATGGACCTAATTGAAATAATGTATTTCGTAATTAATTATTATTGGACTATAAGTGTTATAGGGCTGATATAATGATTAATAAATCCATTGGAGAAATTAAAAGCGGCCCAAAGAATTAAGGTTGGCGCAGAAACCCTCCAAAGGAAGGGTTTCACGCCACCTTTTGGTAGAAGGCCTTAGAGGCCTAATTCTTACACCAAAATAAATTAAATATATTTCATAAGTGTTATGGAGACTACATATTTAATTTGAATTGATTTGGAATTCATTTGAGTGATTAAATCCAAGTATATGCACAAAGGGCCTAGTTTGTAGGTTTTATGCATAGTCTTTTGTGAAAGGAATTAAATTAGATTTAATTGAGCCCAAATAAATTATTAATAATTCCAGAAGGCCAATTAATATTTCTCCAGCAATATTAAAGAGCCCAATCCTATTATGAAGTTGGATTTTTAACGTAACTATAAATATCCAAGTGATGGGATTTTAGGGTTAAGTGAACAATTAAGAGAAAAATATTTTCTCTCATTCTCTAACCCTAGCTGCCACTTTCCCCTTGCTAGCAACAAGGGATTTTAGCCAACCTTGTATTCATCCATTGTTGGTTCATTCAATCATTCTCTAGTGTGGATTACTAATTGTAGGTGTTCAATTTTGGACATTATGGTTTGTGACATTTTGATGGTAATTTTTCTTATTCTCATTAATACGTATATTGTAAATTCTTGGCAAGATCAAATATATTGGTTAAAAAATTTTAAATTTCGCTTATGTATGAGATGCATGTTATCGATAATTCCTAACATTACGGTTTTCCAATTACAATTACTTATATTGATGTCTGAATTGGATGTCTATGTATATCAACAATTAAAAAAGATTATATGGTAAATGTATAAATATGTTAATGATGTATACAAATTTAATTATTTGAAGTAAAAATAAAGCATATAAGGGAGGAATATGTCTTGGCTGAATTATGTAATATATTGAACAATATGACATTTTGATGTTTTTTGGCATATTAAGCAAAAAAATATGTATCACTAAATTTAATAAATATTTCATGATTGATTTAAGCTTAAAATAAGGTATGGAAATGATATTCATCATGTGTACATAATGATATACTTAAATATAATTAAGAATTATCACACGTAATAAATGTATGCCAACATTATGACTTAGAAACATATGTAGCATGAAAAGAAAAAAGGAAAACACATGTTATGTTTGAATTCTCATTAAGATTGAATGGTACCCCTTATGTAAATGCCACATTTTCATTATGTTTGAATATTATGTATTCTACACATTATGGTTTCACATGTAATGTTGATGAATGCATAAAGAATGAGGAAGTATGATATGATACATATTAGAAATATTAGAAAGTTTGGCATATAAAATATAATATAAAGTAAAATAATTAGTTACCCTTAGTATAGGGTGGATAATCTAGGATCATCTGATACAATAGCTAGCCATAAGGACTCATATATCTTAGTAGCACAACGAGATCAAATTTTCAGCAAGGGATGGCTACATATAAGTAGTCACCTCACGCATATAGTATTAGGGGATGGCTATGCTCAAATAGTTAGCTCACATACAACCATACAATAAATTAATACAATCATACAATCCTCACCTTGTATTTTTTATTTGAGCAGTTCCACTAGTCATCACTAAGGGTAAAACAATAAATAAATAAAAAGATAGGAATTAAAAGAAAAAGCAAACATAAAGAATCCTATAAAGGTGATTAAATAAGAAACAATACAACAAATGTGATTAATAATTGCAAAAATAGAAAACCTATAAATATATGAGAAAATGAGGATAAAATGGTGAATCATGGACTAAGGATGCCATAAAGTTATTTGATAAGAAATAATGTGAGAAGCATAGTTAATTATTCAAAAAGGGAAAAATTGTCATCAAGCAAAAAATAAGGACTAAAAAGTAAATTATGGATAAAAAGGTCATAAATGTGATTAAACAAGAAGTAAAGTTAAAAACATAATTAATAAACTCAAAAAGTGTAAAAATGTAATTACACAGTCAAAGAAGGATAAAATCGTAATTTAGCATCAACAATGTGATTAAAGTAGTTAAAATGATCAAATAGGTAAAAAAAGGCAAAATCATGATTAACTTAAATTTTAGGGATCTAAATGTAGATTACCACTTCATGAAGAAGCATAAGGACCAAAATGTAAATTTTACTTTTAGAAATTAATAAAAGTCAATGGAAGCAAAAAAGGATCAAAATTGGGGTCTTACCAAGCCAAAAATGATGAAATAAAATGTTTAGGGACCAAATTGTAATTTTACATTCAACTAAGAATCATGTGAGATTTAATAAGAAGAATAAGTACAAAAATGATTAAATAATAAATTAAGACAAAGAATAAGTTAAATAAATTAAATTAACAAAAAGTGCAAAATGGTAATTTATTAAAAATAATTTGTTTATATGAAATTTTGTGTAGTTATATCCACCACAAAGTAGTAATGTTGCTTAGCGTGTGGTTTGTTAACTGCCCATAGAGATAGGTAATTGGAGACGCGAAAAATAAGGAGCGGATTGGCATGTACATGAGTTATTGTTGTTAACGTGAAATTTTGAAATTTTATGTAGTAAGTTTTTAGGTAATTGGCATGTAGTGTGCAACTAGTTGGATTTAAATACCCAAATGGATTCCAAATTCAACCAAATTAAATATGTAGGTTCCATAGCACTTATATAACATATATAAATTAATTTGGTCTAAGAAATAGGCCATTAAGGCCTTTTGTATGGAGTTGGCGTGTGGCCCTCTACAAAAGGGCTTCCACACCAGCTCCATTCCTCTAGCCCCTTTATAACTCCTCCAATGGATTTATTAATTATTATATCAGTCCAATAACACTTATAGTAGTCTTATAACACTTATAAGACAATAATAATTAATCATGAAATACATTATTTCAATTAGGTCCAATTTACAAAACATTTCTCAAAAGTTCCAATAGACATCTCACATCATGAACACCTTCATGATATTAACACATTTGCATGCAATAGACATCTCACATCATGAACACCTTCATGATTACCTTTGCACTGTGTTTATAATATCCTGGACTTCATTCTTTAATTTACGATTTACAAACTCATGTATTTAAACACAGCATTAATAAATGAATGATGCCTTTTATTAAGAATATAAATTGTATACATATGAAAAATATCCCTATTATATGGGCTCTAGGGCATACTCTCTAACATATAGCATAAAAAGAAAGAAGAAAACATGTGCCATGTTTGAATTCTTACTGAGGCCAAATGATACCTCTTGTGAAAATGCCACATTTTCATCATGCTTGAATACGATTTATTATATACATTATGGCTTCACATGTAATGTTGATGAATGCATGAAGAATAAGGAAGTAACATATGAAACATAATAGAAATAATAGAAAGTTTGGCATAAAAAAATATAAGATAAAGTAAAATAATTTGCTGCCCTTACACTATGAAAAAATGCATTTTATCGGTGGAATTTAGCATTTTACCAACAAAAAATGACCTTATCGATGGTTCTTTTTATTATTTTACCAATAAAATGAATTTGTCCCTAACATGAGCATATATACCAATTTGCCGATGAAAAATTTTGTCAGTAATATTATTAATGGATTTTATCGAAATATTTATTAAAAAAATTACGTTGTTAGTTTTATTAAAAATCCGTTGGTTGTTTTGTCATGTTGATCGTCTACCAATAAAATTTTATGTCAGTAACTCGTAAGTAAATTTAATAAGTAAAAATTTTATTTTTTTAGTATAAATAGTGATGGATTTTTTTATCATAATTTTATTAGTAAAAATATTTAATATTAATATTAAATTTTTTAATATATAAGCAATGGATATTTATTTGGTAATTTATTGGTAAATTAAAATATTTCAATTTATTTTTATAATTTTTTGCTAATTTTCTATTCACAAATCCCAAGTCTATATTTTAAATTAAAGATATATTATAATTAAAAATCAATATATGCATTCTAATTCAGTATAAATAGTATCATTTTAAAAATTTTCAAGTGACAAAAATAATAAATTTAACAAAAAGGGGTGAACTTTTGCATTTGTTGAACAAAAGCTTTACAACAAATCCTTGATACATCAACCTGCCCTACTACAATAAACTTTTTATTTTTAGATACCCATTTATAAATTAGAATGTACAAAGATCATGTAAACTTGTTCCCTGCCTACATCTCAACACTATACACATATTTTGCAGAAATAGATTTATTTTTTTTCTTTCAGGAATTGTACAAAATATGCAAACCTAAAATTGCTTGTGGCTAGTAAAGGAATCTTCCTCCAGTATAAATAGAGTTATCCTAGGAAACTACTGAATATGTATACTCTAATATAAGGGTCTTTCAAGTTAAATAAAAATACTAGTTCTCCAACTGAAAAATATTTAATCCCTTAAGTATTGCATAAGCTCGAACCACTACCACGACAAATAAATAAAAGTAAATATAATAACTTAAACCCTTAAAATAACGTTCATAAAAATAAATAAATCAAAGCCAGTTTTTCATTTCTTTGAAACTAAATTATGCATTTCAAAGGTAAAAGAAAATTACCTTTCTCATTAAATCAGCAAGGGTATTTGTAGTGCCTCAATATAACATAATATGAGATTTGTCAAAAAGAATAATCTACTCTTAGACCAACAGATTGTTGTTGCTCTCATCATCTCAATAACCTAACAAATGCCTTTTGATTGTTAATTACCAACAATGGAACAGTGGTACCAAAGAAGCTATCTCCAACCTTTTGAAAGCAAAAGACTCCATAAGTTAGGTTGAATTTCTTTACTATTTTTAAGTGATTGACTATTTTGGCTAAGGAAACCTTAACTTGATTGAGCTCTAAAAGAGGGATTAAGAAACCAAGGCAAAGGTGAGGTAATTAATGACCTGTAGATCACTTAGGAAAATAGATACAATCCTTAATGTTTTTGGTTGATGAACAAAAGGACGAAGGTTTTCCATTTGGTCCTTTCCCTCCAACTCCTATAATCAAGATGGTGAGAGATGTTAGTATCGACATGCATCACAATGTGCATTCCCATAAAAAAGAGACTTAAGTAGTGATTATGCACAAACATGCATTCTTTGCCTTTTCAAGTTGTTAAATCATGATCTTCTACTTCTTCAATTGTTTCTTCTTCTTAAACTAAACCCGCATCAAACTTTTTACAAGCAATTAAGGTACAAAGACTAAAACCACATCTCCTCCTTCATCTACCAAAGCTAAAAATTCTAAATAACATGTCACATTCCTTAAATAAAAAAATTTTAATGGAAACCTCGATAGTCTAAATTATCAATAAACATTGCATGCCATTTTTCACATGACACCTTCACCATTTTTAAACATCCACACAAAGATAAAAAATTTTACATACTTATCCTTATAGATTCATAATCCATTAACGTTTCTTATACCTTTAACCCAAACGATTAATCAACAAGCTCATATTCTAAATGAAAAAATTTTAAAGTTATGACCATTTATGATTGGAATTAGTTTATATACATAGGAAAATCCTTTTTCATGCCATTTTCACCTTAGACCTATAATTATTTTTATTATCAAAAAGCTTGGTACAATATCTTTTACATTCAAAATTTGTCCTACTCTTGGTTTTTAAAATTTATTGAAACTTATTCCTCAAATTTCTCGCTTGGTTTAATGATTGGTGTATTCACTTCGGTCTCATAAGAAAAGTTTTTCCTAAATCTTTGGAATAAGAGTATTCTATATTTTCAGGAAAAATGGTAAGTTTGAAATAAGAAAAATTATTTTCATTTAGTAACACTTCTAGAGTCCCTCTTGATATTTTATTGGGCCTTTAAAACCAAATCTTATTCGTATATTTTTCTCCTTTAGTTAGAACGTCAGCAAGTTAGTAAGATTCGTCATGGACCAAACTATGTTTAGTAGCATTTGATTCTTCTTCTTGCATACACCATTATGTTGCGGTGTAAAAGGTGGAGTATAATAAGTTAATATTCCATTATCTCTAAGATAATCTTGAAATTCTTGGCTTGAATATTTCCCACATTGATTAGATCTAAGCATCTTAATACTTTTATTAATTTATTTCAATACTTCATTTCTAAATTCTTTTAATTTTTCAATTGCTTTAGATTGATACCTCGTTAGATATACATACCTTATAATATTTTAAACCCTAGTAACCCAAACAATACTGTTAGTTAAATTCAACCTTAGGCAAGACTCGATACATATAAAATAAAGTAAATAAGTGTTAATAATACTAAAATAAGAAAGGAAAAATTATAATGTTACAATTTACAACTAAAAATGGATTTTTAAATGAGAATATAGTAGTTAAAAGATCAAATGGAAATTTAAAGGACCAAGTTTAATTTTTACCTTTAAAACTACATCAATTTGGGTTGCTTTTCTTCCTTTTTCTTATTGGTTGCACTTTATAGTGATAACCCAGTTTCCTCCTTTTACTTAATTTTTTCTTTTTTTTTTCCTCTTTCTTCTCCTTCATCATTCAAAGTGCTATCATCCTTTGGCTACAACCAACTCATTCATATAAGACATCTTTTTTTGCTTTTTCTGGTATTAGCAATAGCCCTCTCTCGACATGGCTTTTTTTCTTTTTGATGTCCTCCTTCATTCTTGTCCCTTATGGTTGTAAAAAGCAACTGGCACCAATTTTTCCCCCACTAATTAAAAGAAAAGCTTTGTTTCTTCTTCTAGTTGATGGATTTTAGCAAAAATTTTAGGAAAATGCGAGAAAATCTATACTTAGGTGATATGGGCTTGAAAAGCTCATAAATATTGTGTTTTAATGTGCAATTTTGTTTAGTATTGTGTTTATTATTTTCATATTTTATCTAGATTTTTTTGCTTTTACGTGTTTGGTGTGTTTGTGGTTGTTTTAGTTGTTTTGTAGGAGAAGGGAAATGATTTAAGGCTTAAAGGAGTCAATTGGAAGAAGGAGAGGAATGAGAGCTACAAGGGACTTGTCGGGAGTGCGACAAGCAAGAGAGCTCAGGATAGCAAGCGATGAAGAAAGCCAGCCCAGCAAGAAGCATTCATTGTTGCGAGGGTGATAATGAAGGAAGGCTTGAGATAGCCAGCCAAGCATGCGCGTGTCTTATCGCGAGCGTGACACAGGATGGATGAGGAGTTAAACTTTTGAAGAGATACAATTTTTCACCACCAAGTACAACTTTTGTGAAAAGTTATCTTTGAAGAGTCATATCTTTTAGAGAGGCATATATATGCTAAGTGAACAGATTGTTAAGGGGTGAATTTTTGGAATTTGATATTGTGATCTTGAGAATAGTAATAATTTTAAGTACTTTTGTTTCAATTTTCATGACATGAAGAAGGAGACAAAAGCAAGGGAGAAGACATCTTGTGTGAAGGAAAAAGGGTTGAGAGATCCCCTTCTTCTTGTTCTTACTTTTTAGTTTCTTCCTTGTAATCATTTAAATGAATATTATGTTGGCATTTGATTATATATGAACAATTTTATATTTCCATTTACTTAGTTAATCTTTGAATGTAGAATTTGCTATTAAAATTTTATTAGTATCATTATAGGTTAAGGAAAAAGACCTTAGATTGCAATTCCTTTTCTGAAGATCAACATAATGGTCATAAATAAGGGAGTTAGCAAGAGCAACATCTTATTAAAAGTTAATAGGAAATTCATTATCAAAGCATAGTTTGAGAGATCACATATGGAGATAATTGTTATAGGTTGGTAATTAATCTTAAAATGTGTAATTAAAATCAACTAGTTCATTAACGAGAGTTGAGAATTAGTACTTCAATTACATGTCTTAGTCATTCTAATGCATGTCGAGAGAGTGGATTAGAAATTTATTCCAACCTTGCTTACTAATAAGATTAAAACTTATAATTAAAATAATGGTATCAAGTGCATGATTATTTAATTTCATTGAATTTTATTGTCTTCTTTGATTATATTTAATTAGGATTTAAGTAATTTATGCAATAGAGTAGTTAGAATTAATTTCGACTTATTAACATCATAAAAAAGATTAAAATTGAGTAGTAATAGTGGGTAATTTTAATCAACATGTCCTTGTGGGATCGATATCTAAAGTACTATAACTGGTACATCATATACTTGTGGTATTTAAGCTTTTAGAAAAAGTATAATAAGTTTTTGGCATTGCTACCGAGGACTATTTGATTTAATTATTACATTATAAATCTTGATTTAGGATTTTGGATTACGATATTTAATTAGTTTTTGTTTGTTTGTTTTATTGTGTAATTTCAGGATTTGACAGTTCATGCAGCGTACAAGGTGTTCGCAAGGAGAACTTTAATTGTTGAATCTTGAGATAGAGAGATTTCTTTCGAGTAACCGCAAGTCTAATAAGAAGAAGAATTGAAATAGAAGAATTACTACGGCTGAAGAAGAGAATCCACCATGATTAATAAACTTTGCCATGCCAGCATTAAGTGGTGCTCAACAAGGTCTGGTAAAACCCACGGCAAACGCAAACCAATTTGAAATAAAACCATCGCTTTTACAAATGATTCAAAACAATATACAATTTTATTGTTTGGCAAATGAGGATCCCAATGCTCATTTGGCAAACGTTTTAGAAATTTGTGATACCTTTAAGATTAATGGGTTTCGATGGATGCAATCAAGCTTAGGCTTTTTCCTTTTATGTGAAGGACAAAGCAAAAGCTTGGTTGAATTCCCTTAGAAGGGGTTCTATCACAACTTGGGACCAATTAGCCCAAGCCTTTTTATCAAAATATTTTCCCCTAGAAAAAACTGCAAAAATTATCAAGGATATCACCACTTTTGTTTAATATGACATTGAATATTTGTATAAGGCATGGGAAAGGTTCAAAGAATTGCAGCAAAGTTGTCCACACCATAATCTACCAAGGGAGTTGCTGATGCAAACATTCTATAATGGTGTGAATCCAACTACTCGAGACACCATTGATGCTGCAACTGGGGGATCTCTTATGAGGAAAACAACGGAGGTTATGTTTGAGTTATTGGAGGAAATGTCCATAAACAATTGTATGTGGCCCATCGAGAGAGTAAGAGGCCCTAATTCTAATTCCAATGCTAATACTAGGGGGGTCCATTCAATGGATTCTATTGTGGCCTTGCAAGCCCAAGTAGTTGCATTAACACAAAAGGTCAATAGTTTAGGAGTGGGAGGAACTCCACAAACTTAATACACTATATGTTGACAATTAGGCCATGAAAGTGAAGGATGTAATTTGGGTATGGCTAGTATGGAAGAACAAGTTAGTTTCATCCAACGATAAGGAAGAGGAAACCCATATTCAAACACTTACAAGCCCGGTTGGAGAAACCACCCGAATTTTTCTTAGGAAAATAGTAGCAACCAAAATAGGGCTGTGGGGTTTCAACAAACTCAAGATAGGTTTAGTGCCTTGGAAGTTAAGATGGATAGATTTTTGGAGGGCATAAATATGAAGTTTAATGCTCAAGAAGAGGCCTAAAAGAGGATGGAATCTAAGTTTGAACAAATAACCAAGAATCAAGCTTATTCATTTCATAATTTGGAAGTTCAATTAGGGCAAATGGCCAAGGCTCTTCCATCACGATTACAAGGGAATTTACCAAGCAATATGGAGGACAACCTAAAAGAACATTTAAAGGCAATAAATTTGAGGTAAGGGAAATCTTACACTAATGAATTTGTTACCACTAACAAGTTTGGTAATGTGCAGGAAAGTTATAAGCAAGATGAGTTGGGTGTCGCCAGCACGACACCTATCACGAACATGATACGAGAGGGAGCTACCACCATCATGAGTAAGGAAGCTATTGTGAGCGTGCCAGTAACAGTGGAAAAGCCTTTTAATGCGAGCACGACGGATGGGGTTCCATAAGGGAAAATTCCGAGGGTTTTCCAACCACGACCACCATTTCCACAACGGTTGAAGTAAGAGACTCAAGGTAAGCAATTTCAATCTTTTCTTGATAAATTAAAGCATATGCATATAAATTTAAATTTTGTTGAGGCTATAACAAAAATTTCTAATTATGCAAAATTTCTTAAAGATTTAATTGCTAAGAAAAGAAGTTGGGAAGATGTTTCAACCATTGAATTGACTGAGGCATGTAGTTCTATTATCAAAAATAACTTTCCTACTAAGCTGAAAGATAATGGTAGTTTTACCATTTCATGCATTTTATGAGATGTTGAATTTCCTAAGTGTTTATGCGATTTGAGGGCTAGCATTAACCTTATGCCATTATCTATTTTCAAGAAGTTGGGGTTAGATTATGTTAAACCTACTTCAATGGTTTTACAACTAGCTAACCAATCCATTAGAAAACCATATGGCATAGTGGAAGATGTGTTAGATAAAGTTGACAAATTTATTTTGCCTGCTGATTTTGTTATCTTAGATTTTACATATGATATGAAATGCCCATTAATATTAGAAAGACCTTTCATGGGGACAGGTAGGGCATTGGTTGATGTCTATGAGGATTCATTAATTTTAAGAGTGGGGGTGATAGTATAGAATATCACATGGATAGGGCATTAAGATACCCCATGGAGGAAAATATATGTATGAGAATAGATGTCATTGATGCATGTGTTGCAGCAGTATTTAATGAAGCAGGTGTAGATGAGGAGATCATTGAGGAAGAAGCTAGTAGGAAAGAAGAGCAAGAAAGTGCAAGGCTAGAATGCTTATAAGGAAATAATGCTCTTATACAACCTTCAATAATAAGTCTTCCTACGATAGAGTTAAAAGAGCTACCTAGTCACTCGAGGTATGCATTTATTGGTTTAAATCATACTTTACCTATCATTGTGTCTAATAAACTTACTAGTAATTAGGAATCGTTGCTAGTAGAGGTGGTTAAAAAGAGAATAAAGAGTATAGGTTGGCAAATTTCAGATTTGCAAGGAATTAGTCCTAATGTTGTCATGCATAGGATTAATAAGATAGATGATTGTCAACCTAAGGCAAATAGGCAAAGGAGACTTAACCCGAATACGAAAGAGGTAGTTAAGAAATAGGTCATAAAATTACTTGATGCTGGGATTATCTATCCAATTTCGGATAGTGCTTGGGTGAGCCCAATACATTGTGTACCTAAGAAAGGAGGTATGATGGTAGTTAGGAATGAGAGTGGGGAATTGATTCCTACTATAACCACCACGGGTTGGAGGGTTTGTATTGATTATAGGAAGTTAAATTCAGCTACTAGGAAGGATCACTTTCCTTTACCTTTCATTGACCAAATGTTGGAAAGGGTAATTGGGTATTCTCATTATTACTATTTGGATGGGTATTCGGGCTATTTTCAGATTTTTATATACCATAATGACTAGGAGAAGACTACCTTTACTTGTCCATATGGCACTTTCACCTATAGACGTATGCCTTTTGGGTTGTGTAATGCACCTACAACTTTTCAAAGGTGCATGACCTCTATCTTTGGGGATATGATTGAGAACATCATGGATGTTTTCATGGATTATTTTTCAGTTTATAGAGACTCTTTTGAGTTATGTTTAAATAATTTAGATAGAGTGTTGGCTAGGTGTGAGGAAACTAAACAAGTGCTTACTTGGGAAAAGTGTCACTTTATTGTTGAAGAGGGTATAGTTCTTGGCCATAAGATTTCCAGTAGAGGCATTGAAGTGGATAGAGAAAAGGTTGAATTGATTGAGAAATTACCTCCACCCACTACACTTAAGGGCATTAGATCATTCTTAGGACATGCTGGTTTCTATAGACGACTCATTAAGGATTTTTCACTAATAGCTAAGCCTTTAATTAATTTGTTGGTTAAGGAAGTGCCTTTTGAATTTTCTGATGGTTGTATACATGCTTTTAATTTTTTAAAGGAAGCCCTTACAACTGCACCTATAATCACTTCTCTTAATTGGGAGTTACCTTTTGAGATTATGTGCGATGCAAGTGACTTAGCAGTAGGTTGTGTGTTGGGTTAAAGGATTGGTAAGCATTTGCATGTGATTTACTATGCTAGTCATACTTTGTCACCGACTCAAGTGAATTATACAACTACTAAAAAAGAAATGTTGGCTGTTGTATACGCATGTGAGAAATTTAGGTTTTATTTGTTAGGATCTAAAATCATAATCTATACAGATCATGCAGCTTTGAGATACTTGTTTGCTATAAAAAATGATAAACCTAGGTTAATTTGTTAGGTTCTTTTATTGCAAGAATTTGATCTAGAAATTAAAGATAAGAAAGGCTCTGAAAATTTAGTAGCTGATTACTTATCTAGGTTAGAAAATGCTGAAGGACCACTAGGGGATAGTCATGAAATCAATGAATCTTTTACGGATAAATCTCTTATGTCAATAAATTATAAGCATGTGCCTTGGTTTGTAGATTTTGCTAACTTTCTTGCTACAGGAATCATACCTTATGGATTGACATGACAACAAAAAAAGAAGTTTTTTAGTGATGTTAAAAACTATCTTTGGGAGGAGCCCTATTTATTTAGGATAAGTGGGGATGGTGTTATAAGAAGGTGTGTGAGTGAGGAGGAAACTGTGGATATTTTAGCTCATTGTCATTCATCATTGTATTCGGGGCATAATGGTGGAGCAAAAACTACTTCTAGGGTGCTAGACTGTGGATTTTATTGGCCTACCCTTTTTAATGATACTAGGACTTTTGTGGCTAGATGCGATAAGTGTCAAAAGGCATATAACATAGGGAAGAGAGATGAGATGCCCTTGAATAATATTTTGGAGGTTGAAATTTTTAATGTGTGGGGAATAGACTTTATGGGTCCATTTCCTATATCTTTTGGGAAATCTCATATATTGGTTGGGATAGACTATGTATCAGAATGGGTTTAAGCTGAAGCTTTACCAACCAATGATTCCAAGTTTCATTTTTGAAGAAACTCTTTTCACGGTTTGGGGTGCCACAGGCTATCATAATTGATGGAGGTATGCATTTCATCAATTGCTCTTTTGCATCTTTATTGCATAAGTATGGTGTTCACCATAGAGTAGGTACTCCATACCACCAACAAACCAGTGATCAAGTACAGGTGTCCAATAGAGAACTTAAATGGATTTTAGAAAAAAACTATTTCTAATTCTAGAAAAGATTGGGTGCATAAGCTTGATGATGCATTATAGGCATATAGGACTGCTTTCAAAGCACCTATTGGAATGACTCTGTTAGTGTAAGCCCTAGCCCCAATGCATTGTAATGAAACACTTGAAATTAATATAATGAGGCATTTGTTTTATCTATTGTATTCCTGTGTATATCAATTGATAAAACTATCCAAGAGTGTCGTTTCGGTTTAAGTTATCATGTGTGAGGCACATGGATTGTAAGACCTTGAAACAAATGAGACTTCATTCTAAATATCCCTAGTCAGTCATTGTTATGGGAATAACAAATGAATTAAGACTAGTATGCTCTCTCTGATGCTATGAGTCCTGTCTTACGGATCATTAGGACAAGAGTGTCAATCAGAGATCATAGATACATGTTAAGGAACATGGTATCTGGATTCGATCCGCTCATGAGAACACTACATGGTACAAGTCATAAGTGTTTCTCATATGCAAGTTTTGTATCGGAGTTCTTAGACCTGAAATCTCTATGAAACTCTTTATGAATTACTGTGTACTTTGACATACACCTAACGTGCTCGTAACAGAGTGACAAGTACGGGTATGATTGGGTATGCATTGATTCATGTTAGAGAGCATGAGAGAAGTGAAGGGATTACCCCTCTCGATATGAGAGAAAATATCATCGGCCACTTGATCAGTGAACTGAGAAGTGTATGGCCATACCGAGATGAAATAATGAGTAATCATTATTTATCTGAGAGTTCAGTGTCACTGGAATATCAAGAAAGGAATTAATATATATAAGGATGACTGGCTCCATGCCTTATATTAATTCTGATATTTATGGGTAAGGGACTATGCAAAATTGCATTAGGTCACTAAATGCCATTTGCATTTTCGTTTAATTTGGAATGCTATAATATCTTGCTAGAGAATATATATAGCCTTTGAATTAATTTTTATTAATTCATTGCCAATATTAAATGGACCTATAGGATCGCACATAAAGCACTGGGCTTAAAATTGTATTGGAAATTAATTTGGACTTTTATTTGAAGTCAAATTAATGCATGCAATGGGTGAACAGATTTTTACTGTTAACAATTGGTCACGAGAGAAATTTACTGGCATGTGTTAGGTTTAATTTCAATTGATTAATTATCTATGTATAATTAAGTTAATTGAGTATTAAATCCTAAATTATATTTAATCAAAATATAATACTTGAGAGGGAATTAAAGTAACCAAAGTTTAAACTAGGAATCCTAGTTAAATTTGGCAACTAATTACCTTAGTTAAGTAAGTTTGTTTTGATTAGCTAAATGATGCCATTTGAATTTAAATTCTAATAGAATTTAAATTAAAATATATATCTCTTAATTATTAAGTGTTAGTGGCTGAAATTGCTACCTAATTTAAGGCACTCACACATGACTAAAGTAAGTGATATATATTAAATGAATTAAAGGAATAATGGTGGGTGCCACTTTTATTCTTCTTCTCTCTTTTGGCCATGAGAGGATTAGTGGGATTTGTAGAGATTCCTTTTGCTCTTAATTCTCTCATGGAAGGTGACTAAGATAGAAACCAAAGAAGAAAGAACAAGAAGAGTTCTTGTGTTTTTCAAACAATTCCATTGCCTAATACACAAATATAGAGCTAGCACTCTCGATTTTAAGCTATCTTTGCAAGTGTGTGTGAACATAGAGAGGAGTGGCATAAAGGCTGTTCCTTTGGCATTGGTGGTGAAGATCTAAGGTAAATAAATTAATCTTAGTTGCTGGTCATCATCAAAATCAAGTCTTGAAGTGCATCTAAAGTTGTAAGTTTCAAAACTCTAAAATTGCATGTTTTCGTTCCTAGTTTTGGATATGTATGGTATGCATGATAAAATTTTTGTTTTTCCGCTGTGCTATCATGATTTTCATACCATGTCATATTCCATCAGTGGTATCAGAGCCTAGACATGCTTATTTTAGTGCTTTAGATGCATGAAAAAATTAATTAAAAATCGTTATTTTGAAAACATGCAAATCTGAAATTTTCTGTTTTGAGTTTTTTGCATTATTTTGGTGTAAAAACGATTTTAATTGATTAGATAGGTATTATAATTAATATGACATGTTAATATACTGTCCTAAGATGTTATTAGGGCTGGTAATGGTCGGATTTAATTATTTATACCTGATGGTACATGTTAATTATGAAACTAGGTGCTAGTTGGCATGTAAATTGCTAGTTTAACAACTAGTTTTCAAAATTAAATGTAAAATTGATTTTGGCATGTTTGTAAGTGATTTTTAAAGATTAAATATCAGGTCTGGACATATTTTAAATTTGGTTTTAATTCTGGTCCATGACAATTTAATTGATTAATTTTAAAATCACTTAAAACAATGACTAGTTTGTGTTTGTTACATGTTTAATCAACATTGTTTGCTTTGTTTTGATTAAAATGGTAAAAACACATTTAGATTTAAATGGTACAGAATATTAAATCAATGTTTATGGACTTATTTAGTTTTTAAATGACTCATAAAATTGATTTAAATGTTTGTGCATTTCATGGCATTACATAAGCATTAAACAACTAGTTTTTGTTGTTTGTTTGTTTTGCATGAATGCCGGGTATTATATATATGTTCTTCATGATTTTATGTTTAATTCATGTTGGTACATATTATATGTATTTTTAATGTTTATGGGCTGTATGACATAAAATTAAAAATGGCAAAATTGGAAATTATACTAGAGTTGATTTATGGCACAAATCTAACTAGTTTGTGTTTTGGGCTTTTAAGAGAACTTATTCAATAAGAGGATTTAGTCCTTTGGGCTTCGGCCCAGGCCCATCACGGGGTCATCTCTTAAAGGTTCAAGTACACAATTTCCATTAATGGGCTTGGCTAAATTGATTAAAATTGGACTTTGTCTGATCCATGAATGCTATGTATATTTATTTGCTTGTTTGGTGTGATGAATGGATATGCATGGTGCATTCATGGGCCCTGGGTTTTTGTAATTAAATATGGCCTGCGTGCCATTATATTTTATTGTAAAAGTTTCATTTATTTCTTAGAATAGAATTTATTTGAAGACTTTGTAAATCAAGACGAAGCCCACCGAAGTGGAGAAGCCCAACTCGAAGATTCTTATGTAATAGTATAGAATCTTAGTTGTAGGTTTTTGGGCCCATGTTTGTCACGCTTTACTTTATGCAATTATATATATATATATATGCATGCTATGTATGGATGACAAAGCGTATGCCATGTAAGCCGTAATAAAATGAATCCCTAAAAATAGTAAGTCACAAAGTTGCCTTCCTAATTCGAAACATGTCAAGGCATCGATCATCGGTCACGTAGACTAGGAGTCCTAGATGCGCCCGATTATCTTTGTGAGGCATGGGTTGTGAATGTAGGTTGGACTTAACATGGAATGGGATGCTCGGACCTAGGCAACTTATAAATGGGTTTGTGCTATAACATTGTTTGATGTTAGCCCATTTGATCCAAGAGTCATGTACGAGACATGATTGGAGTTTTTCCTACCTAAGTAACTTAACTTATTAGGTGTACAGGCTCAGCTTGACTAATAAGTTGTTGTGAAAAGTGGATCTTGGCCCACATTAAATCACTAACGCGAATTATTTAAAGGGATATTAATTCGGTTTGTGGGATCATAAATAAGACCTCATTTAATCTTGCTAAATTTTATTGTAGATTGAAAATGGCATCTTCAAATAACAATTTCTCATTGCGATCGGTCCTTGAAAAGGACAAATTAAATGGCACCAATTTCATAGACTGGTCTCGAAACTTAAGAATAGTTCTTAAGCAAGAGAAGAAGTCGTATGTTTTGGATGCACCCTTGCCTGAAGAACCAGGAAGGAACGCCTCTGCGGTTCAAAAGGAAACTTTTGAGACCAAGAAGAGTGACTCTAATGATGTGACCTGTTTGATGCTAGCCACTATGGTGCCTGAATTGCAAAAGCAATTTATGGACCAAGAGGCCTATGCGATCATGGTGCACCTCAAGGAGATGTTCCAAGAACAAGCTCGTCACGAGAGGTTCGTGACAACAAAGGCTTTGATTTCTTGTAAGATGGCTGAGGGTACTCTTGTTAGTACCCATGTACTCAAGATGAAAGGGTATCTTGATACTCTTGAGAAGCTTGAGGTACAAGTGCCAAAGGAATTGGCCACTGACTTGATCTTAGGATCATTGCCTGCTGCTTATGATCCATTTGTGATGAATTATAACATGCATGCTATGAACAAGTCAGTCACTGAGCTTCATGGGATGCTTAAGAATGCTGAAGAGAACATTCAAAAGACCAATCCCGTGCTAATGGTTCAAAAGGGAATTAAGAAGGGACCTGGTAAGGGAAAGGGAAAAGGAAAGGGAAAACCCAAGACAGTTGGGAGTGCACCTCAAGCCCAATCCAAGCCCAAGGCACCAAAGCTCAAAGAGAGTGAGAGCACTTGCTTCCATTGCAACAAGATAGGGCATTGGAGGAAGAATTGCGCTCTCTTCAAGGAAGAACAAAAGAAGAATGGAGCCAAGGCGTCCAGTTCTGGTATTTTTGTTGTTGAAATTAACCTTTCTATTTCTACCACTTGGGTATTGGATACCGGTTGTGGTTCTCACATTTGTTCAAATGTGCAAGGGTTAAGAAATAGGCGGTTACTTGGGAAGAATGAAGTGGACCTCCGTGTGGGGAATGGAGCACGAGTTGCTGCCATGGAGATAGGCGACTATCACCTCACTTTACCTTCCGGACTTTGTATTGTTTTAAATAATTGTTATTATGTGCCTGCTATGAGCAGAAACATTATTTCAGTTTCATGTTTGGATAATGATGAATTTGATTTTGTTATTAAAAAGGGCAATGCTCATATTCGTCGCGAAGGCATTTCTTATGGCAATGCCATGTTGCAAAATGGCCTTTATATCCTTGATTTACAAAACAAAGAGTCTATATACAACATTAATACAAAGAGGGTTAAATCAAACGAATTAAACCCTACTTACTTCTGGCATTGTCGTTTAGGACATGCAAACGAAAAACGCATTTCAAGACTCCACAAAACTGGAGTGCTTGGGTCATTTGACTTAGAATCTTATGACACATGCGAGCCATGTTTGTATGGAAAAATGACAAAGAGTCCTTTTAACAAGAAAGGTGAAAGGACTAATGGCTTATTGGAACTAATACATACCGATGTATGTGGACCATTAAGTACACAAGCTAGAAGTGGTTTTAGCTACTTCGTGACTTTCACAGACGACTTCAGTAGATATGGCTATGTCTATCTAATGAAGTACAAGTCTGAAACTTTTGAGAAATTCAAAGAGTTTAAGAACGAAGTAGAAAACCAACTTGGAAAAAGTATAAAAGCCATTCGATCAGATCGAGGTGGCGAATACTTAAGCCAAGAGTTTGATGATCATCTAAAAGAGTGTGGAATTATTTCACAGCTCACTCCTCCTGGAACACCGCAATGGAATGGTGTGTCCGAAAGGAGAAATCGAACTCTGTTGGACATGGTTCGATCTATGATGAGTCAAGCTAATCTTCCTATCTCTTTTTGGGGTTATGCATTAGAAACTGCTGCGTTTCTATTGAACCGTACTCCAACTAAAGCAGTTGAGAAGACACCATACGAGGTATGGACTGGGAAAGAACCCAATATGTCTTTTCTCAAGATTTGGGGCTGTGAAGCACATGTTAAGAAATTAACATCTGAAAAACTAGAGTCCAAATCGACTGTCTGCTTGTTTGTGGGTTATCCCAAAGAAACAAAGGGATACTACTTTTACTCAAAAGCCGAGAACAAAGTATTTGTTGCTCGCAAGGCTGTTTTCTTGGAAAAGGAGTTCCTTCTCAAGAAAGACAGTGGGAGTAAAGTAGAACTTGGAGAAATTCAAGTGCCACAAGCTCCTATAGAGGATGAGTTGGAAGTGGGATCAAGTTCACAACAAGTTGTGGAACAAGATCCCATTACACAAGTACCTAGAAGGTCTGGTAGGGTACGTCAGGAGATTGAGAGATATGGATTTCTAATCACTGACAGTGACACTATTGAGTTAGTAGATCGTGAGGATCCTACTACCTACCGAGAAGCTATTGAAAGCCCAGACTCGGATAATTGGCTTGAAGCCATGAAATCCGAGATGCAATCAATGTACGATAACCAGGTTTGGACCTTGGTTGATCCACCGAAAGGTGCTAAGGTAATTGAATGCAAGTGGTTATTCAAACTAAAAGCTGATAAGACCTACAAAGGTAGACTAGTAGCAAAAGGTTTTCGACAAACTCATGGTATAGACTATGACGAGACCTTTTCGCCTGTAGTCATGCTCAAGTCCATTAGGATCTTGCTTGCCATAGCTGCATATCATGATTATGAGATATGGCAAATGGATGTCAAAACTGCTTTCCTCAACGGAAATTTACTTGAGGATGTGTATATGACACAGCCTGAAGGTTTTGTCAATCCCAAGCATCCTAAGAAGGTTTGCAAGCTTCAAAAATCCATTTATGGATTAAAGCAAGCATCCCGAAGTTGGAATCTTCGTTTTGATGAAGCAGTCAAAGATTTTGACTTCATCAAGAACGAAGATGAGCCTTGTGTGTACAAGAAGGTTAGTGGGAGCATAGTAGTGTTTCTAATCCTATATGTGGACGACATCCTTCTCATTGGAAATGACATTCCAACATTGCAAAAGATTAAGCAATGGTTGGGAAAATGTTTCTCAATGAAAGACTTAGGTGAAGCCGAGACAATACTTGGTATTCGAATCTATAGAGATAGATCGAATCGGCTTTTGGGACTAAGTCAAGAAAAGTACATAGACAAAGTACTAAAGCGTTTTAGTATGGGAGACTCAAAGAAAGGGTACATACCTTTGGCTTTGGGAGTTCCTTTGACTAAAGAACAGTGCCCTAAAACCAAAGAGGAAAGGGACAACATGAGTAGAATCCCATATGCATCTGCTATTGGATCTATCATGTACGCTATGTTATGTACTAGGTTGGATGTTGCTCATGCACTGAGTATAACCAGTAGGTTTCAGCAAGACCCTGGTGAGAAGCACTGGTCTGCTGTAAAAGGGATCCTTAAGTACCTGCGAAGGACAAAGAATCACTTCTTGGTGTATGGTGGTCAAGAAGAGCTCGTCATACAAGGTTATGCCGATGCTGCTTTTCAGACCAGCACTCAGGATTCTAGATCGCAATTTGGGTTTGTTTTTGTTTTGAACGGTGGTGCTGTCAGCTGGAGAAGCTCAAAGCAAGAAACCGTTGCCGACTCAACTACAGAATCTGAGTATATTGCAGCAAGTGAGGCTGCAAAAGAGGCTGTTTGGATTAAAAATTTCATTACTGGATTAGGAGTGGTCCCAAGCATCCTAGATCCATTAGAAATTTTCTGTGACAACAACGGGGCCATCGCATAGGCAAAGGAGCCCCGGTCACACCAGAAATCCAAACACATACTCAGGAGGTACCACTTGATCAGAGAAATCATTGATCGTGGGGATGTCAAGGTTAGCAAGATAGCAAGTGAAGACAATGTAGCAGATCCTTTGACGAAACAGTTACGTCCAAATCTGCACGAAGCTCATTTGAGAGCGTTCGGTCTTAGGGCTATGCCCAATTGGGACTAGTGCTAGTGGGAGATTGTTAGTGTAAGCCCTAGCCCCAATGCATTGTAATGAAACACTTGAAATTAATATAATGAGGCATTTGTTTTATCTATTGTATTCCTGTGCATATCAATTGATAAAACTATCCAAGAGTGTCGTTTCGGTTTAAGTTATCATGTGTGAGGCACATGGATTGTAAGACCTTGAAACAAATGAGACTTCATTCTAAATATCCCTAGTCAGTCATTGTTATGGGAATAACAAATGAATTAAGACTAGTATGCTCTCTCTGATGCTATGAGTCCTGTCTTACGGATCATTAGGACAAGAGTGTCAATCAGAGATCATAGATACATGTTACGGAACATGGTATCTGGATTCGATCCGCTCATGAGAACACTACATGGTACAAGTCATAAGTGTTTCTCATATGCAAGTTTTGTATCGGAGTTCTTAGACCTGAAATCTCTATGAAACTCTTTATGAATTACTGTGTACTTTGACATACA
This sequence comes from Excoecaria agallocha, assembly GCA_037975025.1. Lineage (NCBI taxonomy): Eukaryota > Viridiplantae > Streptophyta > Magnoliopsida > Malpighiales > Euphorbiaceae > Excoecaria > Excoecaria agallocha. The sequence continues at coordinate 57,242,916 of CM075811.1, read as the reverse complement.
CCTAACGTGCTCGTAACAGAGTGACAAGTACGGGTATGATTGGGTATGCATTTGATTCATGTTAGAGAGCATGAGAGAAGTGAAGGGATTACCCCTCTCGATATGAGAGAAAATATCATCGGCCACTTGATCAGTGAACTGAGAAGTGTATGGCCATACCGAGATGAAATAATGAGTAATCATTATTTATCTGAGAGTTCAGTGTCACTGGAATATCAAGAAAGGAATTAATATATATAAGGATGACTGGCTCCATGCCTTATATTAATTCTGATATTTATGGGTAAGGGACTATGCAAAATTGCATTAGGTCACTAATGCCATTTGCATTTTCGTTTAATTTGGAATGCTATAATATCTTGCTAGAGAATATATATAGCCTTTGAATTAATTTTTATTAATTCATTGCCAATATTAAATGGACCTATAGGATCGCACATAAAGCACTGGGCTTAAAATTGTATTGGGAAATTAATTTGGACTTTTATTTGAAGTCAAATTAATGCATGCAATGGGTGAACAGATTTTTACTGTTAACAATTGGTCACGAGAGAAATTTACTGGCATGTGTTAGGTTTAATTTCAATTGATTAATTATCTATGTATAATTAAGTTATTGAGTATTAAATCCTAAATTATATTTAATCAAAATATAATACTTGAGAGGGAATTTAAGTAACCAAAGTTTAAACTAGGAATCCTAGTTAAATTTGGCAACTAATTACCTTAGTTAAGTAAGTTTGTTTTGATTAGCTAAATGATGCCATTTGAATTTAAATTCTAATAGAATTAAATTAAAATATATATCTCTTAATTATTAAGTGTTAGTGGCTGAAATTGCTACCTAATTTAAGGCACTCACACATGACTAAAGTAAGTGATATATATTAAATGAATTAAAGGAATAATGGTGGGTGCCACTTTTATTCTTCTTCTCTCTTTTGGCCATGAGAGGATTAGTGGGATTTGTAGAGATTCCTTTTGCTCTTAATTCTCTCATGGAAGGTGACTAAGATAGAAACCAAAGAAGAAAGAACAAGAAGAGTTCTTGTGTTTTTCAAACAATTCCATTGCCTAATACACAAATATAGAGCTAGCACTCTTTATTTTAAGCTATCTTTGCAAGTGTGTGTGAACATAGAGAGGAGTGGCATAAAGGCTGTTCCTTTGGCATTGGTGGTGAAGATCTAAGGTAAATAAATTCATCTTAGTTGCTGGTCATCATCAAAATCAAGTCTTGAAGTGCATCTAAAGTTGTAAGTTTCAAAACTCTAAAATTGCATGTTTTCGTTCCTAGTTTTGGATATGTATGGTATGCATGATAAATTTTTTTGTTTTTCCGCTGTGCTATCATGATTTTCATACCATGTCATATTCCATCACAAATATGCACCAAAACCTATGCTGATTGGGACTTTCAAATGTCACCAATTTGAAGACGGGTTGAATGACCAGATCCGGGAGCATTTGATAGAGCCTATCTCTTTGTACCCAGTAGATTATCATCAGTTGGTTTAAACAACTATTCGGGTGGAGAAAGAAGAGAATGCCAAAAGAGAAAGAGAACAAAGAAGAAGAATCTTTTCTCGGGGTGGTTCTTCATCAGGAAAGAGATCGAGAATGACTCCAGGAGATCAGCCAAT